>JAJJHT010005154.1:184997-253379 GCA_021223865.1 Drosophila pandora | reverse complement strand
TTGAGATATTTATAGTTTTTATTAGCAGCCGAATAACTGCACGACTTTCAAATTATATTTTTAATATATTTATTCAATTTAACCCAAATATATGCGGCTCCAATCACCTCCAAATCACAACAAACGCAAAACCAAGAGCTTGCGCAGAAGCTCAACCAAAGCTCAACCAAAGCTCCCCAAAGCGCATACGCTACAAATAACAATTAAGCGCATGCGAAACTGGGAGACAAAACAGAACATGCTGATAACAACAGCTGCAGCTTAGCATATTATAATTATTTTATATGCATTCTTTGGTGGCTGCTTGGCCCAACATCCTCCCCCCATTGAAGGGTGGGCCTTCAATAACAAGGTTGGAAGGGGCAGCAGTCACATTATTGCAGAGGTTATTCCATGGGTTGTCCTCCCTACCACAGAGCGCCGACACATCCCGTGATAGTCCACCGTGGCCAGAAAACACCCAGCCAAATCGAGTGTTCTGAGCAATGGGGAGCCCGTGACCTAACTGGATTTGGCCAGCCGACAACAGGTCAAAGAATAAGCCGGCTCCAATCAGCAGGTCCACTCGCTGCGTTTTGTGGAAGTTGGGGTCAGCTAGATCCATATTGCCAGGAATCTTCCAGTCCGAAGCATCTATGTCCTGGCTAGGCTGATAGTCCGTTATATGTGAAGCTACAACAGCCTCAATTTCCACTGAATATGTGCTAAGGCGGGACTTCAAGCACACATTAACGGATGCTCCATCTGTTTCAAATCCAGCGCCGCCGAAACCGGCCACCGTTGTGGAGCATTTGGAGCGGCCAAGCTGAAGTTCATTCGCCAGCCGCGACGATATGAGATGCACTTGTGAACCGGAATCTAATAAAACTCGGCAAGGCAGGAAGTTTTCAGATCGACCACGAACGAGTACATTGGCTGTTGGTAGGAGCACTAACTCAGCATTGCGGTCCTGGGTCACAACAGTGTTAATTGAGCGGGATGGGTTTGCACCAGCATCTGAACCGATGGGACGTGAGACTCGTGCGGGTGAAACCTGCCCGCGAGGGTGCAACAGAATATGATGACGGTGATTGCACGTCGAGCAGCGGGAAGCTGAGCATCCGCGAGCGAGATGGCCATCCTCCAGACAAACAAAACAGCGAGCCAGACGCCGCACTTCGTCGTACCGTTCCTCAATTGGCAAAGCACTAAACTTTGAACAAGAAGGAAGCTCGTGCACCGAAATACCACACAGGGCGCATAGAGCAGGACGGGCGTTAATAACCATGCACGACGATCGGTTATTCGAATATCTACCACGGCCAACTTGGTTAGCTGGTGGATACGCCGCCAAAGAAAAGTCGACGCATTCAAGAGTCCGGCACCTTTGCTCCAAGAATCGTGCCATGGACTCCCAAGACGGAAGGCTGTCGTTGCTTCCGGCGAGAGTGTCTTCCCACTTGGCCCTTGTGGCTGGATCCAACTTCTGCAGGATAATCTGGATAAGCAAACATCCTTGGATCTCGGCAGCTGATCCGGAACTCATAAGAGCCCGCATATGCCCATTGAACCGATCCGATAGCTCCCGCAACGTAGCAACAGACCCTGGCTCGACCACACGAAGCTGCAGGATCTCATTAATGTGAGACTGAAATATTAAACGCCGATTACTAAAACGATTGCGCAATAGGTCAAGGGCCACATCGTAGTTCGCGTCAGTAATTTCCAGAGCTCTCACCGTATCCAAGGCTGACTCGCGCAGGCATGAAATGAGCCACCGGAGCTTTTCCGTTTTCGTTAGGTGGGGATGGCTGTCAATCGTGGTCTTAAAAAGGGCGCAGAAATCCGGCCACTCGGCATAGCCGCCGCTGAATGTTGGCATCGGCAACGGTGGCAAGGAGGGGGCTGGCTTGTATGGCATTGGCGATACGCTGGCACCGTCGAGAAGTGTGGAGTGGGCAGCGATTCTAATGGAGCGCTTGGCAACCTCCACCTGAATTTCCACTTCCACATCAGTCGCCAGCTGCGAGAACTTCCAATACAGATCACTCCCGATCTCGCTAAAATTAAGCTCCTCCAACTCTTCTTGAAGCGCTGTGAACCGCTCACGCAAACGCTTCTCCACCGACTCCAGCGCCATAATGGAAGAATCCTCAGTCCGCGCCGCAGCCTTCACCTTATGATGCAGCGCCTCCATTTCCTGGCAGGCCACCTCTGCTCTTCTCCGCAGCATCCTTTCCCGGTTTGCGGCAGCAGCTCCAATAATCTCAGCTGTAGACTCCATTCTTCAATTGAAATGCAACTTGTAGCAACAACAACAAGGGCGTTTTCTTTGCACTTTTAATGCTGATCACAATAATAAACCGGGATGAGATCACGTCGTTGTCACCAATGTTATGCTTTTAGTAGTTTTAATAGCAACCGAAGAACTATACACGTTTCAAATTATAGTTTCCATATATTTATTTTGGGCTCAATTTAACCCTAATATATGCGGCTCCAATAAACTCCAAATCACAACAAACCCAAAACCAAGAGCTTGCGCAGAAGCTCAACCAAAGCTCCCCAAAGCGCATACGCTACAAATACCAATAAAGCACATGCGGAACTGGGGACAAAACAGAGACGAAACATGCTGATAACAACAGCTGCAGCTTAGCATATTATAATTATTTTAGATGCATTCTTTGGTGGCTGCTTGGCCCAACACTAGGCTTAAGGTTTTGTTGATATGAATATATTCTCGAATTTATAACGTTGAACAGAGTGCACGCATTTTTCGTTTTTTGCAATAATTTAATTCCTACAGCCATCATTCTACAGTCTTTCGGTTTCTCGCGACGAGATAAAATAATCTCAATTAAAATTTTGGCGCCCCCGGGTGGACTGTAGTGACTGTAATTAAATAAAAAAGCAACAAAAATAGTGACAGTGACACAATACATATATAAACAATATATAACATACATATATCTAAAAAAAAGAGTTGTTAACTAGCTACTGGAAGGATTCGTCGACCCCATGCCTTGCACCTGCATCGATTGTCAAAGGAAAGTGGCCGCAGGATTAAAGGATCCGAAAGCAGAACACCAGGTATTTGTGCAAAAAATTGAAAGTTAAGATAAGACAAATTAAAATCCGTCTTGTGCTGGAATATTGCACCCTCCTTTTAATTCTTGGCGCATACGTACGTAGAAAAAATAGTAGAGCAAAAATAAATAACAACATATATAAAAGTTCTAAAAATTTAATTATAAATATATGTGCTAACCTCAATGTATTGCCTGTGGATAAAATAAAAAAGAAAATATTTATATTATTTGCAATCACTGTCGCCCCCTACCCCTCGTTCTCGAATTTACAAATCTTCCAAATAAATACTAAAGTGCAGCCAAAAATTATGTATTTATTACAGACAAAATAAAGGTGCATATATATTTGGTATACATATGTACATATATATGAAGCGATAATTTTCTCTTTTTCGTTTCCCACCGTTATCCGCTGCTGTATGTATGTATATGCATTTTTTGGCGCCTATAGTTTAACGGTCCGCCAAATGACGCGCTCCCCTACAATTTGATCGTGCATATTGGCTTCGGTGTCATTGGCGACCAACTATTTTTTTTAGATACTCTGTGCCTCGACTATCAATAATTCGTTTATTGTTATTTGTAGCGTATGCGCTTTGGAGAGCTTTGGTTGAGCTTCTGCGCAAGCTCTTGGTTTTGCGTTTGTTGTGATTTGGAGGTGATTGGAGCCGCATATATTAGGGTTAAATTGAATAAATATATTGAAAATATAATTTGAAACGCTTGTAGTTATTCGGCTGCTATTAAAAACTACTAAAAGCATAACATTGGTGACAACGACGTGATCTCATCCCGGTTTATTATTGTGATCAGCATTAAAAGTGCAAAGAAAACGCCCTTGTTGTTGTTGCTACAAGTTGCATTTCAATTGAAGAATGGAGTCTAGAGCTGAGATTATTGGAGCTGCTGCCGCAAACCGGGAAAGGATGCTGCGGAGAAGAGCAGAGGTGGCCTGCCAGGAAATGGAGGCGCTGCATCATAAGGTGAAGGCTGCGGCGCGGACTGAGGATTCTTCCATTATGGCGCTGGAGTCGGTGGAGAAGCGTTTGCGTGAGCGGTTCACAGCGCTTCAAGAAGAGTTGGAGGAGCTTAATTTTAGCGAGATCGGGAGTGATCTGTATTGGAAGTTCTCGCAGCTGGCGACTGATGTGGAAGTGGAAATTCAGGTGGAGGTTGCCAAGCCCTCCATTAGAATCGCTGCCCACTCCACACTTCTCGACGGTGCCAGCGTATCGCCAATGCCATACAAGCCAGCCCCCTCCTTGCCACCGTTGCCGATGCCAACATTCAGCGGCGGCTATGCCGAGTGGCCGGATTTCTGCGCCCTTTTTAAGACCACGATTGACAGCCATCCCCACCTAACGAAAACGGAAAAGCTCCGGTGGCTCATTTCATGCCTGCGCGAGTCAGCCTTGGATAAGGTGAGAGCTCTGGAAATTACTGACGCGAACTACGATGTGGCCCTTGACCTATTGCGCAATCGTTTTAGTAATCGGCGTTTAATATTTCAGTCTCACATTAATGAGATCCTGCAGCTTCGTGTGGTCGAGCCAGGGTCTGTTGCTACGTTGCGGGAGCTATCGGATCGGTTCAATGGGCATATGCGGGCTCTTATGAGTTCCGAATCAGCTGCCGAGATCCAAGGATGCTTGCTTATCCAGATTATCCTGCAGAAGTTGGATCCAGCCACAAGGGCCAAGTGGGAAGACACTCTCGCCGGAAGCAACGACAGCCTTCCGTCTTGGGAGTCCATGGCACGATTCTTGGAGCAAAGGTGCCGGACTCTTGAATGCGTCGACTTTTCTTTGGCGGCGTATTCACCAGTTAACCAAGTAGGCCGAGGTAGATCGTCCAATAACCGATCCTCGTGCATGGCGTTAATAACGCCAGTCCTGCTCTATGCGCCCTGTGTGGTGTTTCGGCGCACGAGCTTCCTGCTTGTCCAAGGTTCAGTGCTTTGCCAATTGAGGAAATTGTCTAGCGGATGGCCATCTCGCTCGCGGATGCTCAGCTTCCCGCTGCTCTACGTGCAATCACCGTCATCATATTCTGTTGCACCCTCGCGGGCAGGTTTCACCCGCACGAGTCTCACGTCCCATCGGTTCAGATGCTGGCGCAAACCCATCCCGCTCAATTAACACTGTTGTGACCCAGGACCGCAATGCTGAGTTAGTGCTCCTACCAACAGCCAATGTACTCGTTCGTGGTCGATCTGAAAACTTCCTGCCTTGCCGAGTTTTATTAGATTCCGGTTCACAAGTGCATCTCATCTCGTCGCGGCTGGCGAATGAACTTCAGCTTGGCCGCTCCAAATGCTCCACAACGGTGGCCGGTTTCGGCGGCGCTGGATTTGAAACAGATGGAGCATCCGTTAATGTGTGCTTGAAGTCCCGCCTTAGCACATATTCAGTGGAAATTGAGGCTGTTGTAGCTTCACATATAACGGACTATCAGCCTAGCCAGGACATAGATGCTTCGGACTGGAAGATTCCTGGCAATATGGATCTAGCTGACCCCACAAAACGCAGCGAGTGGACCTGCTGATTGGAGCCGGCTTATTCTTTGACCTGTTGTCGGCTGGCCAAATCCAGTTAGGTCACGGGCTCCCCATTGCTCAGAACACTCGATTTGGCTGGGTGTTTTCTGGCCACGGTGGACTATCACGGGATGTGTCGGCGCTCTGTGGTGGGGAGGACAACCCATGGAATAACCTCTGCAATAATGTGACTGCTGCCCCTTCCAACCTTGTTATTGAAGGCCCACCCTTCAATGGGGGGAGGATGTTGGGCCAAGCAGCCACCAAAGAATGCATCTAAAATAATTATAATATGCTAAGCTGCAGCTGTTGTTATCAGCATGTTTCGTCTCTGTTTTGTCCCCAGTTTCGCATGCGCTTTATTGGTATTTGTAGCGTATGCGCTTTGGGGAGCTTTGGTTGAGCTTCTGCGCAAGCTCTTGGGTTTTGGGTTTGTTGTGATTTGGAGTTTATTGGAGCCGCGTATATTAGGGTTAAATTGAGCCCAAAATAAATATATGGAAACTATAATTTGAAACGTGTATAGTTCTTCGGCTGCTATTAAAAACTACTAATAGCATAACACCTAGCTTATCTAGTGCGGCGAAGCGGGGCGAATTCATGGGAGAGTGCAAGTGAGAGCTTTACTTGCGGCCCCGCTCCGCCCTAAACTAACTTATACTAGCATTCATAACATTCCACTTAATTATCTACATTAATTACACGCTGATTTTCTCTCACGCATCGAAGACATCAAACACATCGACTTCGACGAGATAGCACTGGAACAGGAAAACGACGACGAACTACAATCGCTACTCAACTCTGCTCCAGAAAATAACATCTCACTAACGAAATTTTCCCCTTCAGGCTCAAACAAGCAATTGTACTGCCACGTCGCCAATAACCAGATACGCCCATTCGTGCAAAGCCCTGCATTGGCTGAGCCATCCAGGAGTTAAGGCGACGAATAAATTGGTCGGCAAACACTATGTTTGGATGTGACTAAAATAGTGCGCTCTTGCATCCCGTGTCAAAAAGCCAAAATCCAACGACACACCAAATCGCCACTGGGAGAGTATGCCGCCAGCGACGCCCGAACACATCAACATCGACATCGTTGTCCCACTGCCATCATCGAACGGATACCGATACTGCCTCACGTCTATCGATCGTTTCTCAAGATGGCCCGCAGCGATTCCCTTAGTCGACATCACAGCACAATCTGTGGCCAATAGTGCGCTCTTGCATCCCGTGTCAAAAAGCCAAAATCCAACGACACACCAAATCGCCACTGGGAGAGTATGCCGCCAGCGACGCCCGAACACATCAACATCGACATCGTTGTCCCACTGCCATCATCGAACGGATACCGATACTGCCTCACGTCTATCGATCGTTTCTCAAGATGGCCCGCAGCGATTCCCTTAGTCGACATCACAGCACAATCTGTGGCCAACGCACTGATTTCGGGCTGGTTCTCTCTGTACGGAATCCCTATCCACATCACAACGGATTTAGGCCGACAATTCGATTCAACACTGTTCCAAGAGCTCGCCAAAATTTGCGGTTTTAAGCACCTGCGCACGACGGCGTACCACCCACAAGGCAACGGGATGATCGAACGCTGGCACAGAACACTAAAAGCTGCCTTAAAATGCGCCGAACCTATCATATTCTTCTATATAATTCTCCTAGTCCTACGTACTACAGTTAAAAGCGACATCGGGCTGAGCCCAGCTGAAATGGTTTATGGCACCGCTCTACAGGTCCCTGGCGGATTATTTACACCAAACACACAAAAACATACCGAGTCCGAGTTCGCTGAGGCTCTTCAAAAAACCATATCTCAGCTACCAACCACTAAGCCAGTGCACCATCATACACCGCAAGAATTTGTGCACCAGGATTTAAACCATTGTACCCACGTCTTCGTCAGAGTGGATCGAGTCAAAACCCCCCTGGAAGCGAACTACGAGGGTCTGTTCGAAGTGTTAGCAAAGCACGACAAGTACTTTTCGCTCAAAGGACACACAAAGGACAACAAGGTTTCAATCGACCGACTTAAACCAGCATACATCTTCCAAAGAAAATCACCTCCGACTCAAGAGAAAACGACAGCGCCAACTGCCCAGCCAACCGAGCAGTTATCAAGATCAGGACGACGAGTCAGATTCCCAGCAAGGTATCTTTCCTAACTGGAACTCTAGGAGGGGGGTACTGTGGCAACCCTAAGTGCTTACGATAGCACAATCGAACTCGAAAACTCACGGGAGTATCGATATCGCTGGAGGCCATCTCTAGAAACAACAACGCCATCTCTTTTGCGCCTAACGACATCGACAGCCTCATCCGCCGCTAGCTACGCCTTTGTTACTTTTTGTTAGTTTTAAGTAAATATATAGTGAATAAACGAACATTAAAAATGTTTACACATATTAAGCTCCTGGGTCTCCTGGTTATGCCCATAATCCAAGATGAGATAATCTTGGGCATCGACTTTCTTTTTGGAATTCAAGGTGCCTTGATCTGCGGCCAGGTATGTGTGCAACCATTCCCCATTCCCAACATCACGAACCCGCATCAACACGGCACCACTGAACACACCCACCGCGGCTATCAAGGATAATGTGGTCCCATCAGATGCATTTCGTGAAGGCAGAAAAAAATCTTTGCAAAACCGCTATAAAACAGGTCGCCACACGGGATGAGCCCCCTAATTCTCTAAAGAGGCTCTATATTGCGTTTTTTTTTTTTAATTTTTCATGTAGTCTTTTTAAGTGTTAGTTTGGCGACTCAAACTGACTATATTTTAAAGTCACGTAAGTATAAAGTTTACTCTAATAAGTGATATACGCCTTCAGCGTAGCATCGAGGACTGAAGAGTACACATTAATCGTTATCCCTGCATACAACTAACTTTTTAATCGAACATCTTGTTTTGGAAGAAGAATATATTAAAGGAAGCGTCACGAAATCTCTCCGTATCACCAACCAGGCCCAACAGGCCCGGTTTAATTAAAAAATTAAATTTTTTTTCAAATTTCTGAACTTAGGTATTCATGAAATTTTTGACCAAATAAAACATAGCCGGGGAGTTTTCTTTCTCTAATATAGCCACGCTTGCTTTAACAAAACGAAAAAACAAGACACTTACACTAAATACATATCATAAAAGTCGTTTTTCTCCAAATTGTAAGTCTACAACCTGTAAGTCTTTAAGATTCAGCTGCATTTATCACCAAAAACGTTTTTAGATGTTTTTTATATTGGTGAAAGCACAATTTAATAGGCACAGATCACATAAACAAAAAATGTAATATAGTTATTTATTTAACAAAAATATATTATGTATAATTTTTATCTTTTTTTTAGAAATTCAAGAACTAGTGCCACCAATAATTAATGAAAAACATCTTAAGTTAAGGATCCGAATAGGCGATCCCTTGGTTGTAGCCTGTGACGCCTATGCAAATCCCAGGCCTACCTATAGGTAAGAAATATTTGTATTTTGGTCTTTTAATTATAATAAATAAATAAATAATTATTTATCATACACTAATAATTCTATTAGTGTATTAATTTTAAGGTCAAAAGAAGTCACACTAACAACTTTTTGATTTTGTCCCCGTTTCGCATTCGCTCTGTTATTATTTGTAGCACATGTGCTTTTGGGAGCTTTGGTTGAGCTTCTGCGTCAAAGCACTTTGTTATGCTCTTGTATTTTTGAACCTGTAACAATGAGGATGGGTGCTCGAAAGCCGTATAGGATACGATATTCAAGTCCTAGGTGAGGTGTCAGATTTGGGAGGGGTGCCGCACGCAATATAACAAATCTTCCGGCTCTGGCTCGCCAGCTAATGGGGTGGTGTTCTTGCCACGCCTCCCAAGGTGCCTTTTGCTCATTATCTAAGAGATCTGCTACTCATCCCGGCCATCTGGAGAATAGATTCAGGGAAGATAGAGAAAAGGGTTCCTTCGCATCGGGCTATACCGTCGAGAGCTCAAGACCTCAGATATTGCGAAGCTTGGTTTGCCCACCCTACCTGTGGCTATCAAAATCATGTGGCATGAGCTAGCCTTTTCATATTAAAATATAAATACATGGAAATTACATCAAAAATATAAACGAACATGCGCTCGAACTTAAGTGAAAACTTGCCAACGAACTGGTTTATAACGAAGGGGATTTAAAATTATTTTAATTTTTTCTTTTTTTATTTATTTAAATTTTAAGTTGGCCATAATGTCTAGGAAGTATTCCTTGTTCTACTTTATACAGACTTTACATTCACACTCACCCCAAAATTGGTAAATCCATCGACGAAAGCGCTGTCTCGGACTTGAGGTGGCTGAAATTTTGGAACTTAACAATAATAAAAAAAAAAGAAAATTCTCTATTAGGAAATACACTATGGGGCCATGGAAATTATTTGTTCCTTTTTGTTTCTTCTCAAAGGCTAGGTATAACACCATTCTCACCTCGACCCGAGTTTGGCCAATTTTCTTTTCTATTTCATATTAATTCTTTTCACTCTAATGGCTCTGAATCGGTTTTAGCCATCAGCAATCACTAAAACATAAAATTTACACTAAAAAAACGTACACTACTTAAACTAACACCTTTCTAGATGCCGGAATCCAGCGTGGATTCGGCTCCTCCGATTTTCCCGGACAAAACTCTCCGGATTATCGCGCCGGGGTCGCCAGATGTCTCCGAAGTGCCCTGGGTCACTCTCGGGTCACTTTTTCGCCGGGAAACTAGTGATCTTTTCGGTTTTGTTCGCGGCGAGAAAAAATTATGCGCAATCAAGCGCGGTTGGGACCAAACTGCCGCTCGCGCAAGGGATTTGATGGTGGGCTTAGCGAGTCAAACTCAAGCCCGCCGATTGAGTCTTTCTTGGTTTATCTGTTTACCCGGTTGCACTCCTCCTAATCTTTCTATGCTCCTTTTTAGTTTAAAACTTATCTCTTAGATGGCGCAACTTTCCCCTCTATCTTTCGTTCTACAGATACAAGCGTTACAAAGCCCCTCCGCCAAGAATCTGGCTTGAAATTCTGGCCGAAAACCACCCTGAGGACCCTGAGGAGACGAAATTCTTGCCGATTTCTGAAAAGTCTCCGCCCTGAACTGCGTTCCATTATCGGATTCAATGGTTTCCGGTACGCCGAAAGTGTGAAAAAGATCTTGCTGGAGATATTTAATGATTACGTCTGTAATATTCCGTTGTTCCCACTCCGAGACCGGGGGTACGGACAGAGAAAGTCTATATAAAGACGCTGGAAAAATCGCTCTGATACAGGAGCCACACCCATTGGAGGTCGAAGAGTTTTATTTGAGGCCTTGGTGGACAAGCTTGCGTATACGACCTCACATCGTTGACTAACCCTGGCCAATAGTAATATCCCCTCACCCTTTCTAATGTCTTGTGAATACCTCCATGAGAAGCAAGAGGCTCGTCATGATTCTTTCTTAGAACCTCGGCAACTAGCTCCTCGGGAATCCATAATTTCCAATTGAAAATATCATGCATCTGGTCTCCTGTTGCATTTTCTGTTCTCCGATAAACGATTCCATCTACCACTTTCAAATCTGGCAATTAATTCTGATTGGGTTTGACTTTCTCTACAATTCCTAAATACTTGGCCGACTTGAATTCCGGTGCTTGCCCGTGTCTCGCCTCTATAGCAGCTAGTTCAGCATCATTGACCCTAGACAAAGCATCCGGTACAATAATAATTTTTCCACTTCTGTGTTCAATTTTGAACGTGAGGTCATGACTCATGAGCCATTTGAGTGAAGCGTGATCAGTAATCACTGAAACTCATGGCCTTCTATATACGGTCGGAAACGCTTGATGCAAATTATGGCCGCGAGACACTCCTGTTCAGTGACCGAATAATTCCTTTGGGCTTTGTTCAATTTTTTCGATACAAAAGCAATGGGATACTCGTCACACTGATCTGTCTTTTGCACCAGCACGCCACCCACTTCAGACTTACTTGCATCGCATTTCCCGAAGAATGGTCTGGTAAAATCCGCGCTACTTAACACTGGGGCAGAGCAAAGCATGTCCTTAAGCAGGAAAAACGCCTTCTCACCCTCCGGAGCCATTTAGAATTTTTTTCTTGGCTTCAACAAATCTGTAAGTGAAGCCGATACTGATGCGAAGTTGTTGATGAATTTGCAATACCACCCCACCATGCCAAGAAAACGCCGAAGAGATCTTAAATTTTGGGGAAGTGGAAAGTCTGCCATGGCCGATATTTTCTCTGGATCAGTTTGTATAGTCCCTTCTCCCACGTCCCAGTCCTTTTTTCCACGTTTAGTGTGAGTCCAGCTAATTTCATTTGCTCGGTCACCACACTTAGAACCTTCATGTGGGTTTCAAATGTATCTGAGACGACCAAAAGATCGTCTAAATAGACAAAGACTTCGTACCTAAGCTCAGGCGGGATAACTTTGCCCATTTACCGAGTCATCGTTTGAGACGCGTTAGTTGGTACAACGGCTTTCCCGGAATTGTAAAGGCTGTTTTATCCCTAGATTTTCTGTCCAACGGGATCTGCTAATAGGCATCTTTTAAATCGAGGCTAGAGATATACATTGCCTTTGGAAGTCGAGATAAAATTCCATCGATTTGGGGTAAAGGATAAGCATCCCTTTTGGTAACAGCGTTGATTTTACGACTGTCCAAACACAACCGTACTTTTCCGGGCTTTTGAACCAGGACAACGGGTGAAGACCACGCACTCTGAGACTCCTCAATCACTCCCATTTCCAACATTTGATCGACTTCTTTGTAAAGAAGCTTTTCAACCGCCGGTAACACCGGAAAGTGACGTTGTTTCATTGGCTTAGCATAACCATCGTCGATTTCGTGAGAAAAAAAAGTTGTTTTTCCTAATCCCGACGAGGCAAACGAAGGAAATTTCCCAATTACCTCGTTTAGGCTGCATCGCTGACCCTCCGTCAGATTATGTGAATTTGACGCTATTTCTGATATTTGCATGGAAGATGGCAGCAAATTAAATGCTATCCAGAACGTAATACCCAAGTACAAATCCTGATTAAGGGATGGTATGATATGGAACTCGAGTTCCTGGGTATCTTCCTTGTACTTAAAGGCCGTTTAAAGCTTTCCTATTACAACCTGTTTTTGACCATCTGCCGTGGTAGCAACTGTTGTTACTCTTTTAAACGGAACTTTACCTTATATTAACTGTTCTGCCAATTTCCCACCAATCACATTAATAGCCGCCCCCGTGTCTAGTAGACCAACCACTACCCTATCTAGGAGCCTGACTTCGGCATACGGACGATTATTGTTTTTGAACCTAATTATATTTATAGTTTTAACATTGTTCCAATAGGACCTTATTCTTCTAGTATTTCTAGACACCACTTTTTCTTTCTTTTTCGGTTTTAAACCTGCAACTTGTGGAACCACTAGATTTGGCCAACATTTTTTGATCGGATTAGATGTAGATGATGTCGCAGGGTTTTTTAAGGTCTGAACTGGACATACTAGTTCCGGTCCCCGTTTGTCGGCTTGTCCTTCGGAACACTTGCCTGCTGACAACCGCTGAAAGTGTTCGCTTTCCCGTTTTTTAAACAATTCGGACAAGTATGGCGGTAGCTATTTGGGGCGCCACAGCCGAAACAAAACACTTTGCGCTTCATTCGACATTTTTTATGTCGATGGCCTTCTTTGCGGCAGTTCCAGCATAATAGCGTCATTGCACAGACTTCGCCTTCTGCGAATTCCTCCGCATCCATCATCTCCTCAACCATCTCGGAAACTTGTTTGCGGAACGGTACCCCCTTCTGATATCCCTGGGATTTTCGGATATTGCCCTTAAATTTTCTACCAACCGGACTGGAATATTCAGAATCTCATGCCTTATCTCTGGCCTTAAATTTATTTTTTAAAATTTGAGTAGTTCACTGCGTTCTAATATCATCCGTGGTCAGATAATGAGGTTATAAATAGCCCGTAAATGCCTGCAATTCCTTTGCGTACGATAACAAAACTTATAGACCTGATGTGGATAGAGATGATGTGGATATCTTAAAAGCATTTTTCTATTGCACTCGCTCGAGTTTAGGTCAAACCGTGGCCGGACAACCCTACTTCTCAGTACTTTGTCTATCCGTTTCCTATGCGGCTGATCGAATTTTGAACGAGGTTGAGCCTAGCATGAACTACAAAACGAGATCAAACTCCATTTGTGGGTATATCAACCATGAAATTACTTGAGTGAAAACTTGCCAACGAACTGGGTCGAGCGACTTGGACTAGGGGATTTAAAATTATTTTAAGTTTTCCTTTTTTTTTTTTTTAAATTTTAAGTTGGCCATTATGTTTAGGAAGTATTCTTTGTTCTACTTTATAATTCTTTTGGTTTCATTTACTTTTTTCCTTTATGATTAAAATTTGTATTATGTAAGACTTTACATTCACACTCACCCCAAAATTGGTAAATCCATCGACGAAAACGCTTTCTCGGACTTGAGGTGGCTGAAATTTTGGAACTTAACAATAACAAAAAAAAAACAAAGGAAAATTCTCTATTAGGAAATGCACTATAGGGCCATAGAAATTATTTTTTCCTTTTTGTTTCTTCTCAAAGGCTAGGTATAACCCCATTCTCACATCGACCCGAGCTTGGCCAATTTTCTTTGCTATTTTATATTAATTCTTTTCACTCTAATGGCTCTGAATCGGTTTTAGCCATCAGCAATCACTAAAACATAAAATTTACACTAAAAAAACGTACACTACTTAAACTAACACCTTTCTAGATGCCGGAATCCCACGTCGGCTCCTCCGATTTTCCCGGACAAAACTCTCCGGATTATCGCGCCGGGGTCGCCAGATGTCTCCGAAGTGCCCTGGGTCACTCTCGGGTCACTTTTCCGCCGGGAAACTAGTGACCTTTTCGGTTTTGTTCGCAGCGAGGAAAAATTATGCGCAATCAAGCGCGGTTGGGACCAAACTGCCGCTCGCGCAAGGGATTTGATGGTGGGCCTAGCGAGTCAAACTCAAGCCCGCCGATTGAGTCTTTCTTTGTTTATCTGTTTTGGGTCTATCTGACAATCTTGGTACAACCTGGTACTTTTCCAGCGAACGCTGCTCCTGCTGCTTTGCACCGTAGGCTTCCGGAATCCCTCAGATCCGCTCCGACCCCTTGGGACTGCCTAAAGTTCCCTCTGTTCCGGTAATATCTATCCTGTTGCTGAGCTTCCACAGATCCAACTGGCTACCAAAAACGGTGGGCTTTCCTTCTTGATCTCTTCGCCCTTGGACATAAGCTCCTTGTTCACTGATCTGTACACCAAAATTTGGCGCCGAATCCTCCATGGCCTTTGCCCGAAGAGACAGTCCCCCACAATGTAAAGTTGCGGTTTTACCCGGTTGCACTCCTAATCTCTCTATGCCCCTTTCTAGTTTAAAACTTGTCTCCTAGATGGCGCACCTTTCCCCTCTACCTTTCTTTTTACAGATACAAGCGCTACAAACCCCAAATTAAATATTGAAAATCTAACTGAAACTCGTCTGTTTATTAGGCTGAAATTAAAAACTATTAATAGCATAACATTTTTGTGACCCCGACGTGATTTCGTTCCGTTTGATTATTGTGATCAGCAGTAAAAATGCACGAAAACACCATTGTTGTTGTTGTTGCAAGTTGCATTTTAATTACATAATAGAGTCTGGAGCTGAGATTTTTGGAGCTGCTGCCACAACCCGGGAAAGGATGCTGTGGAGAAAGCAGAGGTGACCTGCCAGAAGATGGAGGCGGATCATCGCGTTTCAAGAAGAGTTAGAGGAGCTTAATTTCAGCGAGATCGGGGCTGTATTGGAGATTCTTTGCAGCTGGCGACCTATGTGCATGTCAACATTCAGGTAGAGGTTGCCACGCGCTCCATTAGAAGCGTTGCCACTCCACTCTTCTCGACGGTGCCAGTGCTCTTTGAAGACCACTATTGACTGCCTATTGACAACCTTGTCGGGTCAAGCAGCCGCCGGAAAGAAGTTTGGCCGGCAATAATTTATTGAGTTCGTGACGTCACTTTCTTCTATACTTATGTTCGCATCGCCCGCTCTCGTGCATTCGATCGGCCACCTGCATCTGCCGTCATGCACTAGCGTTTGTCTCGCTCTCTCCCGGGCTTTCTCGATCGCTCCGCCGCATCAAGCGTTGAGCCGCGCTCCCGCGTTTTTATTTTAATTCGGTCTTCACCCCCTCGCAGTCGCATCTATCCCTATATCATTTTGTATAAAGCCAAAACATTTTAAATAAATTGCATGAAATTGAACTGTGCTTGTTTTTACTAAAACCAAGATTTAGAACATTGAATATAGCTCCCGAAAACGCTCGGTAACTGAACAATCCTCATCTAACAAAACTGGGTAAGCTCCGGTGGCTCATTTCTTAGATACGGTTAGAGCGCTGGAAATTACGGACGCAAACCATGATGTGGGCCATTCGATCACTTAGATCGGCGTTTAATATTTCAGTCTCACATCAATGAGATCCTGCAGCTTCGTGTTATCAAGACAGGGTCTGTTGATACTTTTCGGGAGCTTTCGGATCAGTTTAATGCTCATATGCGGGCTTTCATGAGTTCCGGATCAAGATTCAAGGATGCTTGCTTATCCAGATTATCTTCCAGAGGTTGGATCCTTCCACAAAGGATAAGTGAAAAGACACTCTAGCCGGAAACAACGACTTTGGTTGCCTATCTACCCGCTAATCAAGTGGGCTGAGGTAGATCCTCCAATAACCGATCTTCGTGCATGGTTATTAACGCCCATCCTGCTCTATGCGCCCTGTGTGGTGTTTTGGCACACTATCTTTCTTCTTGCCCAAAGTTCAGTGCTTTGTCAATTGACGAATGGTCGCTATCGATATCGCTGAATCGCTATTTTGTTTGCCTAGAGGATGGCCATTTCCGTTATCATTTTCCGTTATCATATGGCGTTATCATTTCCTGTTGCACACTCACGGGCAGGTTTCCAGTTCTACCAATGCTTCACCCACATCTATGCAGTTAATGTTGTGAGCCAGGATCGCAATGCTAAGCTAGTGCTCCTGCCAACGATCAATGTACTCGTTCTTGGTCGATCTGGCGCCTTCCTGCCTTGCCGAGTTTTATTGGATTCCGGCTAACAAATACAAATAGATTTAAAGAAATAAGAGCGGCCCCCTGCCTGCAGTACCTAACCGGCGTGAATGGCAGGCACACAGATCCCCTTCTTCAAAGGAAAGGCTAAAAACAGCGACACGAAGGCTCACAAAGGTCCTACGGAGCAGAGAAGAACTTGCTCAAAAATCATACATAGAACAGCTTTCCCCAAAAAGTACCAGGTGTCCTCTATGGAAAGCCCATCCTAACTTAAAGCCGCCCATAGAAGCAGATATGCCCCTTCGAAAACTAGATGGATCATGGGCGCGCAGCGATAAAGAAAAAGCAAGCGTCTTCACTAGTCACCTTTGTAAAGTTTTTACTCCAAATCAAGCAGCCTCTCCTATCATTCTTCCAGAGCTACCAATTCCAGATCCAATTCCAGCTATAGAATTTCAAACAACGGAAATCACTAAGGTCATCAAAGAGCACCTCAAGCCAAATAAGTCTCCAGGGTATGACCTCATTGCGCCGAAAATGATTATTGAGCTCCCTGCGTGCGCCATCACTTATATAAAAAAACTATTTAACTCTATTACAAAGCTTGGCCACTTCCCCCAACAATGGAAAAAATCCATTATAATATTGATACCGAAACCAGGGAAAGACAAAGCTTTGGCCTCTTCATATAGACCAATAAGTCTACTTTCATGCTTTTTGAGGAACTTTTACTGCTCCGTATCACGCTTTATATGACTTTAAATAATATAATCCCCGAACATCAATTTTCCTTCCGAGAAAAGCATGGCACCATAATGCAGGTGAACCGTATCACATCTTAAATTCGAACCGCCTATGAACAGCGAGAATACTGTTCTGCTATATTTCTGGACATATCCCAGGCATTTGACCGAGTCTGGCTGCAAGGACTTATGTATAAAATAAACCTACTACTCCCATAAAACTGTCCTGAGCTGCTCAAAACATACCTGCTTAATCGAGTGTTCACTGTAAAACAAAAAAACGTTACAACAGAAGAGTTCGAAATTAAGGCGGGCGTACCCCAAGGAAGCGTCCTCGGCCCCACCGTATATCTTCCATATACAGCAGATATCCCAACAGACCAGCGTCTAACTATGTCAACATTTGCCAACGATACAGCCATACTAAAAAGATCTAAATGCCCGCTGAAGGCATCCAGAAGCCTCTCCTCTCACTTTGCACTAATAGAAAAGTGGATGGCGGACTGGCGTATAAAGATAAACGGTGAAAAATCTAAACACATTACCTTTACTCTCAACAGACAAAACTGCCCCGCTCCAACTCTAAACAATACCATAGTCCCCTCTGTGAATGAGGTCACATATCTCGGCGTCCACCTGGACAGGCGTATTACTCTACGTAGTCTACAATTCAGTCATAAAGCCTATCTGGAAGTATGGCTCCGATTTTTGGAGCAATGCAAGCAGTAGCAATATAGACGTTATCCAAAGGGCACAGTCTAAAGTGCTCAGAACCATCACTGGAACTCCATGGTATATTCGCAATGACGATATCCATAGAGACCTAGGTATACCTCTCGTCAAAGTCGAAATTTCTCAACTCCAGGAAAACTACAAAAGGAAACTCTCCACGCACCAAAATCCTCTAGCCAGATCGCTAAACCATGTTAGTCAACAATCCCGATTAAGAAGAAATGACCTTCCAGCCCGTTGACATCGGAGGCCCCATAGTATAGATGTTTACAAAGATAAACTAATTATGTATTAGATTAAGATTTTTAAAAATGATCTTAGTCTCTTAATAAGAGAAGATCCAGCAAATAAAAGTATGAAAAAAAAAAAAAAAAAAAACTTTAGCTTTGTCCAAATGTTTTGTGGAAGGTCTCGGCGGCGCTGAATTTGAAACGGATGGAGTATCTGTTAATGTATGCGTGATGTCCCGCCTTAGCACGTATTCTGTAAAAATTAAGGCTGTTGTAGTTTCTCACATTACGGACTATCAGCCCAGCCTTCACATAGATGTTTCGAGGTGGAACATTCTTGGCTGACCACAACTTCCACAAAACGCAGCGAGTGGGACTGCTGATTTGAGCCAGCTAATTTTTTGACCTGTTGTCGGCTGGCCAAATCCAGTTAGGTCACGTGCTCCCCATTGTTCAGAATCCTCGATTTTGCTGGGTTTTTTCTGGACGCGGTGGACTATCACGGGAAGCGCCGGCGTCCTGTGCTATAGAGAAAACCCACAGAATAAAAATTTTAATAATGAGACTGCTGCCCCTGCCAAAAATGTCCAGAATTGAAGGTCCACCCTTCAATGGGGGGAAAATGTTGGGCCAAAGCAGCCACCAGAAAAACAATTTCAAAATAATCATAATATGTTTAGCAGCAGCGGTTGTTATTAGCATTTCGTGTTGTTATTTGTAGCGCATGCGCTCTTGGGAGATTTGGTTGAGCTTCTGCGATTAGGCTTTTTGTTATGTATCCTCTTGTATTTTTTGGCATCGATTTGAGCGGCTGCGGTTTTAGGGTTAAACTGTAACTTGTCTGATTATTCGGCTGCTATTAAAAACTATTAATAGCGTAATAATATGTTTGTCATTTTCACGAATACGCACTGCATACGTACAGCCTACCTCCCATCCAATCGACCAAGAGACGCTACCGCGTAACGTATGGCTCGAATCGCGGGGATGGATCTGAGATAGTTTAATAGAAGAGTAGGATTAAGATATCACGAGGAAGAGTGTTGCACAGAAAAGGCATTTAGTATATGGGATTTAAGATTGTTAATGGATCAAAGTGGCAGGATGTGGTAGAGACGGTTAAGGTTTGATAATGGTAAGTTTATTAATAAAGGGCTACTATGTTAGAGAGAGGAGGCGAAGATTTGCTTCCCAATTAAGTCCTCTAAGGGCGAAAGTCAGGAAGTTTTTTTGTACAGATTCTATATGATTTCGGTGGCTCCGTATTGAGAACTCCAGACACACTATTCATACTCAAGAATCGGACGGACCAATGATGTAATAAAGTTTTTGTGATGTACGGGTCATTAAATTCTTTGGACCATCTTTTAATAAAACCAAGCACACCCATAGCTTTAACAACCATGGTGGATATATGGTCGGTAAATTTAAGTTTTAAATCTAATAAATCACCCAGATCGTTAACCGGAGTTAATCGTTTTAAGGTGTTACCAAACAAAAAACACCTAGCCTTGTGAGGACTAGATCGATAAAATAATATGAGTTTACATTTTGATCCCTTATTCTGTAGGTAATTTGCTAAAAACCAATTTTGAAATTTATCCGAATCGGATTGAAGTCTAGATTTGAAGGCTAGTGAATTTATACTGAAAAAAAAGCTAAACATCATCAGCGTACATAAGTACAAGTGAATCAGTTGCGGCAAAGGGCAAGTCATTAATAAACGTAAGGGTTATCAACATATGTAAGGGTTCAATATGGCTTCCTTGGGGCACCCCAGATGTGGCGCGGACTACCGCGAGGTAACATCTTTAAAGAAGACACGTTGGGTCCTTCCAGAAAAGTACCTCGAAATCAAGATCAGTTGGGAATCCCAAAGTTGAATCGGTTGAATCGGACGGATATTTCCACGCACGCAAGTGTGAGAAAAATATATATTTAATCCTGAAAGGGTTATGGTGCCGCCGTACCTAATACTGCGGCATCAGTTCGACCGGGGGTTCGGATGGTTGATTTCCATGTTCGGTGACTCTTAGAGGGGTTTGAATTTTTGGGTCTGGTGGTATCACTTGAAGCGATGCCACTGAGGACATATCAGACAATTGCGTATTTATTTGAAGATATTCAGAAGCCGAATTTTTCTAAGGTTGGGGTGGCCAGATATGAGGTGGTCTGCATATTTATCGACTCATAGGCTGAAGATTATTCGCCACATCACTAAAAGCACATCACTAAAAGAGGATGGAGGAAAAATGGAGACCAGACCCGGTAAACCCGGCACACTTAGCGTGTAAAAGGTTTCCACAGAGCCAGCAGGGGCTGGGAAGAAGAGATTTGTCGTATTATAAGACTTCAACGCCCAGTCCTGTTTAAATTCAATAATTATTAAATAATTAATTTACTAATATTTTATGTGGTTATTATTGACGTACCTTAAACCACTGTACCAGAGAACCGCGGGGGAGATTAGAGAGAGCGATTAGTGTGAGTTAGTAAACTGCAAAGACTCGAGAAAAGAATCTCTAATAAGCGAGAATAGAACATCGTAAAGGATGAAGAAGCCGAGCAGAGCAATGTTTGAAAGAAAATTTATAAAATTATTATTTTTCCTCCAAATATATCACTGCACACGCGAAACGATACGGATATATGAAATGCAAAAGTTCGTTTTTTTTTATGTAATAAAATTAAAATAAACACCGTGATATTTAAAGTTAACTAATAAAAGATTTTATAATAACGCAGTGCTCACAAAAAATAAGGCATAGTTAAAAGGCGTAAAAAAAATAACAAAAAAAAGGATGGGAGCTGCTGCTGCTCGAAAGATAGGATGGCTGGGTTATTAGCCTATAAGATTTTTATTTACCTATAAGCTTTACGGCAAATGCTCCATCTCCAAACTGAGGTTTGTTGGGAAACATGGTGGCCTTTATTTTTAACTAATCACCACCACCACAAATAACCCAACCGAAATGAGCGCTCTTTAGTACCAGCCCGCCAGGTGCCAACTGGATTTTTAGAAGCAAGCAAGTCCATCCAACTGCCGACGTTTAAGCTATCTCCCGGGTGATGGTCGCAAAGCTTAGGCTTCTTGATCGGATGGAGATCTACATTGGGTACTGTTGCATTTATATTGACATACATACGTACATATTGTACGCCTAAGCACCTAAGTACCTAAAATTGGGTTAATAAATTTGGGATTGGGACATATTAGGACATAAAAGAATGGCATAGGAAAATACCATTTGCCAAACACCAATCCGAAAATTCTTATGCAACACTGTCTTGTTGTATGAATTTCCGATCAATCAGTTATATGACAGCTATAGGATGTAGTGGGCCGATCCTTATGAAATTCGACAAATTAGATTGTTTTTCCCGAAATAGAATCTGTACCAAATCCCATCATTCTAACTTAAAAACACTAAAGTTATGGCATTTCCGATCAATCAGTTAAATGGCAGCTATATCCCATATCAGCCGAAAAAAATCAGTGCACTAACACCGAATAATAATATTGGAAAGTAGACGATGCAGTGTAAGTCAGAAGGATTTTTGACACAATAAATAAAGTCATCGACAACATTGTTTTATAAAAGTTCAACAAAGGTTATCACTGATGCATTAAAGCTACACATACAAAAACGTAAATTTATGTGTATGTGAGCTTGTGAGGCGAAATCTTAAAAATTTCGCAGCTTTGAAGCGAAAAATACAAAGAAAAACGGAGAAGTGGCCGCCAATCGAAGCAGACTGACGCCGATAATGGGCGCCAATTGTTGAGGCAACCACGTAAATACGACGAGGAGCTGATGTACATATCGAAGGAGTTAACCAACAGCTAACGGTGAAGAACAAGAAAAGGATGATCACGCAGAGTAACGAGCAGATAGAGACCAAGTTTGTAAGTGAAATTTGTAAGTGAGGAAGAGTGCAGTTAGGTCTGTTCAATTGATAGTCCACAGTTCCAAAAACTACGAGAGCTAATTTGTATCCATATGAGGAACGGATTAAAAAGAGCAAAAGAAGATGTGGAATATTTCTAGATCGAGGCAATTTATAGCGTCAGATTGTGAAATTACGACGACAAATTTTTATCCATTTGACGAACGGATACAAATTTCACAAAAAAATTGCACGGAAACTACAAAGCTACAAAATCCGACGATAAAGCAGAAGCGTTGAAAGGAGGGACATGACGCTGCGGACACGATGGAAGAGAAACGAAGAGAGGCGACGTTGCAAACGACGAGTCGGATGACAACAAGAAAAGCAGGACCATCAACGAGTCCATCACGTAGTATACACACGAAAGAGGAAAGCTGAACACCAATACAACGGCGTTTTGGGTCAAGGAAGAGCTCGATCATCAAACGTCACAGTATTCCTAAGAAACGACGAAGCCAAATCCAATTGGCTTGTGTGAGCGAGAGAGCTTTCAGAATTTTCAGAAGAAGTTAAGGTTGTGTCATTTCCGATCATTTAGTTATATGGCAGCTATAGGATACAGTCGGCCGATTCTTATGAAATTCGGCAAATTTTGCCTAATATAGAATCTTCACAAAGTCCCATCATTCTAACTTAAAAAAAAACAAAGTTTTGCCAATTCCGACCGTTCTATGAAAGCTATAGGATATAGTCGGCCGATCCTTATGAAATTTTGTAAATAAGATATTTTGGCCAAATACACCATGTGTGGAAAGTTCCAACCCTCTAATTTAAAAAACACCAAAGTTATGGCATTTCCGATCAATCAGTTATATAGCAGCTATAGGATATAGTCGACCGATCCCGATCCCCGTTTCGACTTATATAGTACCTGCAAGGAAAAGAATATTTATGTGGTGCACTTGAAGCACTTAAGAAGGGTCACATAGCATGTCAGCGTGCAGTTCGTTGATAAGTAGTTTTAAATAGATTTCAGATTTTCATGTATCTTTCTTGTAAGAGTAGTGTATGAAATAAAAACAGTTTTTAAAAGGAACTCATTGGTGTAACACCATTATTTAAAGGGCTCCTCTTAACATTTGGTCCTTCGAGGCACCCTGACGTTTTCTCCCCCCTACCCTACCAAAAATTGAGGTTCCCAGTTTCTTTGGAAACTCCAAAGATTGGGACCATTTTTATTAGTTATTCAAGGAGCTTGTGCATTCAAGAATGGATTTAAGTCCATCCTTGAAGCTAAGCTACCTTAAAAGTGCTCTAAAAGGGGAAGCACGAAATGTGGTCTCCCATTTATTGCTTGGCTCAGGCAATAATTATGATGCAGCCTGGGAGTTGCTCATAAAAAGGTATGAGAATAATAGAAAAATATTTTCAGACCAATTGAACCGCCTGATTGAGCTTCCAAAAATAAATTTGGAATCATACAGACATTTAAAAAATACAATTGATTCTATAAATGAATCAATTTATATGATGCGTCTCAAAGCAAAGCTAACCGAAGAATCAGATTGCATTTTTGCGCATACTATTATAAAGAAATTTAATATTGAGGCTCTGCAACAATATGAGGGTCAAGTAAAAAGTCAAATGATATAAAAAATTTAAAAGATGTCAGAATTTTTAGATCAACGGTTTAGTTCGTTGACATCAGTTGGAAATGAGTTACCAACTAGAAAAATAATTCAAAATAATCACAAAAATAACCAAACATTCCCGATGTTCAAAATGACCGGGCATCAATTAGTTGTTTGCTATAAATTTAAAGCATTAAGTCCACAAGAAAAATAGAATATAATTTAAAAATTGAATGTATGCTATAGATGTTTAAAGCACAGTTCAAACAAAAAATGTACAAGCGAGCTAGTATGCTCGTATTGTCAAAAATTACACCATAGCATGTTGCATTTTAAAAAAGAGAATGTCGATACATACATGACCTCTGAACCAGCGTTGTTGGCCACGGCTTATGTTCAGATTAAAGGTCAAGATGGTGAATTCGGGAAATTTAGAGCATTGATTGACAATGGGTCACAAAGCACTCTAATTTCAGAAGAAGCGGCACAAAAACTTATGTTGCCAAAAATAAAAGCGCACACTGAAATAAGTGGAGTATCAATAACAGGTGCCAGTGTTTCAAATCACAAATAAAAATTGACAATCAAGAATAATTCTAAATATTCAAAAGAAGTTAGCACAAACGCAATTATTTTGCCAAAATGAATGAAATGTCTTCCCATAAATAACATTTTTATAAATAAGTCGAATTGGAAAGGATTCTATTTATCGGATCCTGATTTCGAAAAACCTGGTCGAATTGACCTGGTAATTGGTGCAAATTTATATCCACAAATTTTGCTGTCGGAAATAACCAAAAAGGGTATGTTGGCCAAAAAACTATCTTTGGATGGACAGTGTCCGGATGCACTAAATCCACGTGTAGTAAGTCAATTGCAGCAACCAGTTTCGTGTTTAAACAAATGGACCGCTATTGGGAGGTAGAAGAAGAAGATAGCAATGACTTAGGAACAGAAATGTGTGAAACGAATTTTAAAAAAGTTACTAAAAAAGATCCGGTCGATTATTTAAATACTTTGCAACAAAGATACAAATGGAGAAGAAATTCTTCGAATATACAAAACGGTCAAATAGTTATATTAAAGGTGATAGTTGCCATCCAGCGAGGTGGCCTCTATGAAAGTCAAGAAGCATTAGCTTCGGCTTATATTGGAGAAATGAATGAGATTCCGAGAATTGCTTGGGACCCTCTAAAGCCTCCTGTTATGAATCATACAGCAGAAATAGCTCACCTGGCCAAACAAATAGAAGATTTGAAAGCACAAAATTTTAATTTGAAAAATCTCTACTTTTATCATATGTCAGGTCATAGCTCCTTAATTTTGGTAATAATAATTATAACTGTACTTATTATATCCTATTTAAGAAAATTAGAGTCGAGAAGACAATTGTTGGCTATAGCATTGCCAACCCCAATGCCGAATGTTAAAAAAAATGTTTATTTTATGTGTTTATTGTATAATGTAATGGTTTTATACATATAATTAAGTGATCAATCAAAAAAAAAAAAAAAAAGCTATATTAAAAAAAAATAAGAAACAAAATAAGTAAAAATTACAGTCCACTAAAATATCGAATGAAAAAAGTTTTTAAGATGTCCACTAAAACCAAAAATTAAAAAATTTATATATTACAGTCCACTAAAAAATCTAATGAAAAAAAAAAATAATAAAAAATTAATTTAAAAATGTAAACACAAGTCTTGCAGGATGTTCAAACATTAAGTTGAAAATGGGAGCTAATAAAATAACTTAAACAATGCTAAAATATCAAAGAACAATGTAATGAATATAAAAAATATATAAAATGTACACCTTTTTTGTGCCCTTTACAGAATGTTCAAGCATTGAACACGATACGAATTCCAAACATAGAATGTAAGAGATCGGACCGATGAGAATAAGTGATTAACAGCATGGTTTGAAAACGATCTCCTGCAGTCTAAACAAATATTTATGTGGTGCACTTGAAGCACTTAAGAAGGGTCACGTAGCATGTCAGCATGTAGATTTCAGATTTTCATGTATCTTTCTTGTAAGAGAAGTGTATGAAATGAAAACAGTTTTTAAACGGAACTCATTGGAGTAACACTATTACTTAAGGGGCTCCGCTTGACAATTTGTGAACGACTTAAATGCATTACGCGGGATGCTGAGGAAATTTTAGGAATGACCGTGCCAAATTTAAGGCGAAGCTGTTGCGTTTACTGTTACCTTGGATCAGCTGCAAACATTCATATACGCGCGATTCAACTTAAAGAGTTGTTACAGAAAGAGTTCGGCAAAAGGTTGTGCGCTACCGAAATTTACAAGATTCTAGAGCAAAGAAAGAAACAGGCGAGAGAAAACAATTTTTACAGCCTAATAAAGATCAGAAAGACGAGGCAGACAGGTCCTTATATCGAGCAAAAACGATTAAAAAGTTTAAATACTAGAAAGCAGTATATGAGAAGATAGGAAGTAGGATAACTAATTATAAAGAAAGAAAAAAAACTCAAGGAAAAGGCTCACATTTTTTGAGATTGTGCTATAAGTGCAACAAAGAGGACCATAATATGTCAAATGTTAAAAGATCAGAGGGATTAACCTACAAGAAAGTAACAGCGGCAGGAGTGGTATTTATTGCCATGATTGACGCGGGATGTGATTTAAGCTTAATAGGAGAGGATATTTTGAAGTATAAAGCCAGAAGTGAGACATCTCAAGGGTATCGGTAATGGTAACATTTTCCTGTAACTTTTTACATTTTAAAGCACAATGAATTTGATTATCCAGCAATCATGGGAAATGACGTCCTACAATCAGTGGATCTGATGTTTAGCTCAAGCGGCGTAGAATTTTAAGAAAAGGAAAATTCATTAGTATTCAAAGTGTTACAACGAAAATCGTTGGAAAGGAGACAGTAGTAAATTATTCTAGAAGACGACATTCAGGTTTAAATACAAAAATGGCTAAAGGTAGGAATTATTGCATTACTCTGATTACACATCTCCAGTGGTGATAGTATAAAAGAACGACGGTTCGAAAGAAGATTAAAAAAGATAATTTTCCAAAGCCGTTGATAGACGATATTCTCGAAAGTCTGCAGGATTCAAAACTCGATATAACAAACGGATTCTTTCACGTTCCAGTAGCGAAAGACTATGGGAAATTCACAGCATTTGTGACGCACACTGGACAATTAAAATTTTCCTATATACCTTTCGGTATACTCAACTGTCCAGAAGTTTTTTGTCAATATATATCTGATGTAGTAAGGGAGCATACATGCGACGCTTTATCAAGGTCTTCCATTGGCAGCCAAGCCACTGACGGGCTTGCTAAGGAAGAAAAGTGCAAACAAATAGAAGGAAAAGAGTTGAATGAGCAAGAATTATTAGCTTTTAGTTTGCTAAAAAATCTTTTAGTCTCAGAACCCGTGCTAAATTTCTTCGATCCGACAGCAGAAACTGAAGTGCATACAGGCGCAAGCAAATATGGCTTCGGCGCCGCAGTTCAGCAAAGATCAGCAGTTCCATCCAGTCGCAAAACGAATGCGAGAAAGAAAAATAAAGTAAATACAAGTTAGAAGTTTTAGCTGTAGTGAATGCTCCTAAGAAATGGTGCTCCTAAGAAATAGTGCAATGGTCAAGGCGGTAACAGATTGCAGAGCTTTCTTGATGACAGTAGAAATGGAAAATGTACCAGACTGGATTGAAAGGTACATTATGGCCTTACAATAATTTACTTTAGAACTAAGAGCAGTCACTATAGTGGACGGATTTTTTATATTTTGTTAGCTTTACATGGCGAATTCGACTTGAACAGACGAAGTAGTGTAGTAGTTGTTAACTATAGAAACAGGCAGCAATTTTTTGTAATCCTCATAGAACTCGTAGGAACGTTTCGAAAGTTCTGTAGCCGTGAAGGAATTCAATTGCTTCACATAACCACAGGGATGCCTAGAAATAGTGAATCCATAAAATCGTTATATTCAATGTTAAGCAAGTTGTGTCAAGGCATTCCAGGGACTTGGTATCCCGATGTAGATAGTGTTAATCTGTAATGATTAAGCGAAGCAAAAGGTACATAATCCGATTGCAGGTTTGTTGCCGCAAATTTCTTTTGAACAATTTGGACGTGGAGATATAACGAGTTCAGAATATGTTTTTCTGAGACTGATTTTATTAATAAAAAAGTTATATATTTATAGCTAATATGATACATGAATATTGCTTTGGTGGTAAATTAATGGAAATACAGCAAATACGTAAAAATGATAAACTAACGATTTATAGTATAATATTTTGCAATATTTTGTCGATTGCATTAAAGTAAAAGCAGTTTTGCTGTGTTTCAGTTTGTTGTTTCTGTAGTGTTTGATTCATTAACGTTCGTCGCTCTTTATGTAGGCTATGACCCAATATTTTCTTTTTTATATATTTATTATGCTTGTGTTTTCGTTGTGTGTACATTTGTGTTCTTGTGACTTAATACTATATGCTCATGACTAAACAACCTCCTGACCGTTGAGCTGGTGTTCAACCATCGTCCAGCTCTAAATTAGACTGTCTTGAGGTAGGTTCCGGAGTTATTCTTTTTGTAGTGCCTTTAGGTTTTAAGATCCAAATAGAACGTCTGTGTCGCATAATGAGTATGCTCATCAGTATCATTATGACAACTGAAGTGACGAGTGATGTGTACGTCGTGGTCGTGAGGTGGTCCAGTTGGTACGGTGCATTTTTTCCTTTTATATCGGATAACCAATGTTGTAGAATCTTTAATTCTGTGTCGTCCATACTTGATTATTAGGTGGAAGCCCGTAAGACGGATATTTATATTTCTCCTATTTGCATTGTGGGCTCGGGGATATTTCCGAAACGGCTGAACGAAGTTTGTACTTCAGTGGTCATAGTACTTAACGCAGTCAGACTTATATTCGCCTTTATGTTGGCAGTTGATGAAACTCCATTGCATACAGCCTCATGACAAGTTCCATTGGGTCTTTGGTTGCGAAGATCCATTGGTTAGATTGGTGAGTTTTTAACCATGCCATGCTAGAGTGCACAGGATTGCTGTGACATTCTGTTCCAGTCTTGTTATTAAATAACTGGAACTCGCATCTACTGTCAACAATGTCATTATGTCGTTACGATCTCTATGAGCGTTGGCAGCTATAATCGTTGTCTGAAGATTGTACAACGTCCAACCTTTCGATTCCCATATTGGAATGGGTACGATGATGAAGACATCAAATAAATCTGACGACTCTAGTGGTAGGGATATTCGAAAAATAGCGTGAGTATCAGTTGTACTGCCTTGCGCATACATGATTTTGTAGATTTGAAGGACATCAGTGGTGGCGACTGGCAAGATCTGATTGGGAGGTAAATGATCCCGAATTTGGTCGAGTTGGTCTCGTAGCTGCGTAGGTGATATTAAAATTGGGCTGATTGTTCTATGGCGAATATCAGTTAACACATTAGTTATCTCACTCTGCATTCGCTGTAAGCCATTTACAAGTAGATTCATTTGTGCCGTGAGGATCATAAATGCTTGCTCCAAATGTGCACCTTGGTACTGTCCACGTTGCTTATTTATGAGGGTCATCTGTTGTTCCAACGATCTTAAGCGGTGGAGTCAAAAAGGGATGTCTGGTTTTGAAGCAGCTGTAGGATGAAGTCCTCGTTACCCTTAACCTTTTTAATAGTTTTGGCCATGTCTTCTGCATGCGTGGAGTCGAGTACACCGAATAACGAGTTGGCTATGGTTCCAACAATGTTAAACGGTGATCTATGATACCGAGAGTGATGCATTAAGATGTTTCCTGCCTCAAGCTTTGCAAATAGTTGTTTAAAATGGTCCAGAATGGAATTGCATGCTGTTACGTTCGTCAACTCCTGGCATTTGTGTGACAGCTCCGATAACCCAACTGAATGTACCTATCATTCCAGTATGGATCCAAGTCGTTATATACTATCATTGTCTATTCTGAAACTACCATTCTCGTGGTTCGCAAACGTTCTTAGAATATTGTGACTGAAGTAGTTTTCTCAGGATAATTTTTTCAATTGTGTCATTGTATGGGAGAAAAACTGGATGTTTTGCGTCCTCGGATAGGTTTGAATGTTCGAGTCTGCCTCCCAAGGTCCAAGGACGGGAGCCAACAATACAAGGGAACTCTTTTTGTTCACTGTTTTGTAACGTTTCAGCTGTTTGCACTCCGTGTTAAATTCGATTTGCTGAATCATGCGCAGGATAATGGTGCGTGCCTGACTTAGTTCACCCAGACATAGTGCCTTCGTTGGCGCTCTGTTAGCCTTATAACAGAATCTAAGCATGTAAGCGACAATCCGTTGCAATTTTTAAAAGCAGTTGCTGTGCCTACAGTTGTATATCTCCCCTCCGAATGAGTCCTTAGCGGCCGCAATGCTGACAAATTTTGTTTTTGTCCTGTCCTGTCACTTCTTGTATCTGGGCTATCCGATTTGCCACAAACGTGTGATAAGTAGAAGCCGTTGCATTGATCCACCCTAAAACGACAGATGAATCAGTCCAAAAGAACCAAGAAACCTTGCCTAAAGGTAGGCGTAAATCTTGTCTGATTCTGTGCGCCAGTTCTGGACTTGGAACATAGCAGTCCCACCGAGGTCTGTTTATTTTAATACATTGCTCGTACGTATATTGCTGCGTCATATGCTCTTTCTGAGGCGTTCACGAAAGTGTGTAGCTATTGCGTGACTGGAATCATTCCGTCAAATAGATGTCTTGGAATTTGCAATTTTTTGTACTTTGAAGGTCAAAACGATAGTTTTTCCAGTCTGACTGACGTTCTAAGGGCAATTCATCATCCCAAGCCATTTTCAATTCCCAGAGGTGTTGCATGAATATCTTTGCCTTTTCGACAACTGGCGCAAACAAATCTATTTTTTTTTGCGCGGTTCCCACTGCTTACGTACAGCCCACCTCCCGTCCAACCGACCGAGGGACGCTGCCGCGTAACGTACGGCGCGAATCGCGGGAATAGATCCGAGATAGATAAGCGAGGATTAGGAGAGAGATATCACGAGGAAGAGTGTTGCACAGATAAGGCGGCTAATATAAGCGATTTAAGATTATTAGTAGAGCAAAGTGACAAGATGTGGTAGAGACCATTGTAGTCCGAACATAATACCCTGAACGGATCGTGTTGGGCATATGTCGAACTACAATGGCTGAGGAGTAGAGGACGAAAGTTTCTGGTCCTTCTACTAGGAATGTTAAAATTTAAACGTGTTAGTAAATGCTGGCTGTCTATATTTCCATAAATAAGATTATATAGAAACATGACACCCAGCATCGTTCTACGATTTGTTAATGATGGTAAGTTGATTAGTAAAAGTCTACTATGATAAGAGGGGAGGTAAAGATTTGCATCCCAATTAAGTCCCCTAAGAGCAAAAGTAAGGAAGTTTTTTTTGTACAGATTCAATGTGATCTTGGTGTACTCCATATTGAGGACTCCAGACACAAGATCCATACTCAAGAATCGGACGGACCAGTGATGTATATAACGTTTTAGTTATGTACGGGTCATTAAATTCTTTTGACCATCTTTTAATAAAACCAAGCACACCCATAGCTTTATTAACCATGGTAGACACATGGTCGGTAAATTTAAGTTTCAAATCTAATAGGACACCTAGATCGTTAACCTGAGTTAATCGTTCTAAGGCGTTCCCATAGAGAAAGTACATAGCCTGGTGAGGACTAGATCGGTAAAAAGACATAAGTTGACATTTCGATCCATTAAGCTTTAGGTTATTTGCTAAACACCAAATTTGAAGTTTATCCAAATCGGATTGAAGTCTAGACTGGGCGCTAGTGAATTTATACTGAAGGCATAGCTTAACGTCATCAGCGTACATAAGTACAAGTGAATTGGTTAAGGCAAGGGGCAAGTCGTTAATAAACAGAGTAAAAAATAGGGGTCCAAGATGGCTTCCTTGGGGCACCCCCGATGTGGCGCGGACTAAACGCGAGGTAACATCTTTAAAGAAAACACGTTGGGTTCTCCCCGATAAGTACCTCGAAATCCATATAAGAAGATCAGTTGGGAATCCCAAAAGACTGAGTTTACTTATAAGAAGCGAATGGTTAACAGAGTCAAATGCTTTACTGAAGTCAGTGTATATGACGTCTGTTTGTAAGCCATTCCGGAAGCCATCCATGATAAAAGATGTTAGCTCCAATAAGTTGGTAGTGGTGGAGCGGCGCTTCATGAAGCCATGCTGGCACGGAGTTATTATTGAACTACATAGGTGTTGCAAATGTGGAGTGATAAGTTTTTCAAAAAGCTTTGGAATTGCTGACAATTTAGAGATGCCTCTATAATTAGCAGCGTCAGATTTTTTCCCTTTTTTATGCAGCGGAATAATGAAGGATTCCTTCCACATAAGGGGAAAGATCGAAGTTTCTAGCAATAGATTAAAGAGTTTAACGAGCGGTTTGCACAGTGCCTCGGCGCAGTACTTCAGAACGCAGCCTGGTACTCCATCAGGGCCTGGCGAATACACGGGCTTAACCTTAAGAAGATCCGATAACACATCACTTTGACCGAAAGATGGGCAAAATATAAGGTTGGCTGATTGGATATTATGAGTGTAAGGCTGAGCTGAACTGCTGCTAGGTGAATATGTAGTTTCAAAAAACTGTGCAAAGAGATCGGCCATTGCCTGATCGGTGTTCGCATAAGAGTTCTCAAACGTAAGCAGTGGGGGGAAAGATACATGTTTACGCTTAGTGTTTACAAAGTTATAAAACTGCTTCGGATCCTGAGTAAACTGAATCCTGCAGCGGCGAATATAACTCCTATAACATTCTGCGTTATGCACGGTGAAATTGGACCGAGCTACTAAGTATCTTGAATAACTAACTGTACAGCCAGATAATCTATGTTTGTTTAAAAGTCTACTCATACTATTCTTTAAATTTATAAGGTGCCTTGTATACCAAGGCGGATTCGTTGAAGCGGACGGATATTTCCACGGCACGCAAGCGTCGAAAAATATGTTCAAAGTGTAATAAAATTTTTGTAATGCGATGTTTATATCCTCGCATGCCAGTAAATCAGACCAATCAAATTCCAAAATTAACTTGTTTAATTTCATAAAGTCAGCCTTACGAAACAAACGAACTTTCTGAGATTTAACTGTAGACTTAAGGTCAATAAAGTAATTATTTTCGATTGAAACCTCAAGAGTGGGATGATATGGATCCTCAGGGTTAGAAAGGGGCAAAGTTCTGGAAAGAGTAATTCCATCAGGATCAGAAACGAAACATAAGTCCAACATCCGACCTAAAGAATTTCTGACGTGGTTAATTTGCCCGAGTGACATGTCAAACATGCCCTCAGGGAAGTCATGGTGGGAGTTAAGCTGTAAAGACGGTGAATTATCAACATTGGACCACATAAGTTCTGGGATATTAAAGTCACCCAGAGCTATCAGCTGGTCACCAACAGACAGACGATCGAAAACCAAACGAATAGCGGACAAATGTTGCCAGTATGTTGGCGGTTCGGACGAAGGTGGTATGTAAGAACAGGTAACATACAAAGATTGATCGAACAAAGCGATTTTGATGCAAAGGAATTCAATGTCACCAAACTCTTGTGATTTTACCTCTTCAGAAGCGAATTTGGAGTCTACAGAAATTAGCACTCCTCCTCCCCTTCGCATAGTTCTATAACATCTAAAAGGAGTGTACCTACTAGGAAAAACTTCGGAGCTTAAGATCTCCGGCTTTAACCAAGTTTCTGTAAATACAATAATGTGAGATGCAAAGAAAGAACTACCAGAATACAGTTTGGGAAGTTTACTACGTAACCCTCTTGTATTCTGATAGGTAAGTGTTAATGAAGACATTAGTTTTTTGAGATTGAGGAAGATGAGGTGGAAGGTTGATCAGTGGCCTTAACATGTGGGAGTTTTACACCCACAGGTTTGGTTATCTTTTTTTTCACCGTACTTGGCTGATGTTCTTGGACGAAAATGTTCTCTGGCCAAAAGCTGGCGGAACAGATCGTCTTGAACATATGCAAGGGCACACGTATTTTGAAAGATGACGTGTGCCTGGTGTAAGAATATTTGAATTTTGTAATATCCACCACCTTTATGTCGGCTTTTGCTTTGGCTTTGATGTAAGCCGAGATATCAATCTCCGAAGTATCAGGGGCAAGCCGGAAAACAAAAATGTGTTTTGATGGTGGGATCACCTGCAAGGGTTTTGGTGCCGCCGTAACTAATACTGCGGCATCAGTGCGTACCGGGGGTCCGGACGGTTTATTACCCTGTTTGGTGACTGTTACAGGAGTTTGAATAATTGGGTCTGGGATCACTTGAAGCGATGCCACAGAGGACATATCGGACAATTGCTCATTGAGTCCGAGACATTCGGAAGCCATATTTTTCTCAGGTCCGGCCCTTGGGGTGGCCAGAGATATAAGCGGCTGCATAGTTGTCGGCTGAGCAGGCTGAAAATTATTCGACCCGAGCACATCACTAAAAGCGGATTTCTTTCGCTTTGGAGACTCATTTAGTAGTTGAAGACTACTAAACTGTGTATCAAGCGCACAGAGTTGGTCATTGATTTTTCGAAAACCACTAATCAACTCCTTGAAACCGCTTTTAGTCTGCCTCATGAACGACCTCATTTCGTCCTGAACAGCACGACAACCGTCACAGCAAAAGTGGAGACCAGACCTACGCAAGATCGCATCCGAAACTGAGGCCGTGAACCCGGCACACTTAGCGTGGAAAACGTTTTCACAGAGCCAGCAATGGATGGTAGGCTGGGAAGACGAGATTGTCTTATTGCAAGACTTTAATGCACAGACCAATTTAAAATCCATAATTATTAAAAATTTAAATAATTAATTTATTAAAAATTATTTAAAATTAAATAATTAATTTATTAAAAATTATTAAAAATTAAATAATTAATTTAAAAATATTATTTGATTTTATTAATGAGGAACCTTGAACCACTGTACCAAGGAAGCGAGAAGGGGAGATTAAAGAGAGCAGTTAGTGCAAGTTAGTAAGATTTCAAGAAATAGAGATAAGAATCTCTATTGAGCGAGAGTAGAAGCAAAAGAATAGCAACAACACCGTAGGAGATGAAGAAGCAGAGCAGGGCTATGTTTGGAAAGTAAGTTAAATAAATTATTATTTTACCTCCAAATATATCACTGCACACGCGAAGCGATACGGATCTAAAAAATTGCAATTTGTTTTTATATCAGTAAAGAAATAAACACCGATTGTTTATAGAACAGGTAAAATATAAAGATGGACTGGACAACTCTCTTCTTTCAGAAAAAGAACTAGTAGGTATTGCCTTAACAAAATGAAGGCTTAAAAAAAGAGGGAAATTAGGAGATTTAGGAGATACATACCCTAATTCACGCATGATCTGGCCCGCTCAATTTAAGAACGAAGATCTATGAAGCTCTTATCCCTTATCTGGCAAGAAAATTCAGTATTGCCAGCCAATTCAGGAAATGGCTGATAGGTGCATACAAATGTGTTGGCTCAACCGACCAATAAGTAAATTTTTTAGTAATTCGACTTTATTATATTTTATAGGAATTTAAATTAAAGTACAAGAGGAAAACTTTGTTTTTTTTTGCCGGTCGATAGTATCGCAATGTAACGGTAGATCAGTTGTATGGCCGTTTCCCATATTAGCCAAAATCCCTTATTGCGTAATAGGACCATATAATAAAGGGATAAAAGCGGTATTTAAATATCTAAATATACTATGTCAGAGTTTTGAAGTTTAGGTAAAGGTTTGCCACAGAATTTGGCATGTAGCTTCTCGATATATGGGAAGAAATTAGCCACAGATCTCTATAAGCGTTTCCAGTCCGAAAAATAGTAAACTGCAAATTCGAGAATCGGTTGTTATGAGTACATGGTTCAGGCCTTCGGCTGGATAAAAAGTGGGACCTTTTAATCCATAGAGAAGCCTTCGGAGCTTTTAAAAATTTTGTAGCAAAGTCTGCTTAATTTCCATTCATTCACTGCATTCTTCCCTACTCTGTGCATGACGAAGGGTTGGAAATTTCTTGGGTCGATGGTAAGCCACTAAAGAACAGTATAAAAATTCGTCTTAGTCAAATTTCCAAAATTCGACATTTTTTTCCTTTTTTATACTAAGAAATGAAACTGCAGCATAAGGGTATTCGCTGGCGTCTACAAAGTAGATCAATTTACTCTGCTTCTGGTAGCAAACTGGAGTAGTGACGGGGAAATTCCAATTTAGTGACATGTAGAAGGCCGATTTTCCATTGCATCCAAAACTGAAGTAGCTCTTCAGGAAGTTTTTTTGAAGTTACATCTAAGGCTGATGAGAGTTACTGATGAGTCCAGAGAGGCAAATGTATTGATGGAAATTCTTTTCTGTTCAGAATGACTGGCAGATTTCGGAAGTATTGTTCTATCATAATGCTTTCTTTATGATGAGCACTAACTAGCTCTGATTGAGGTGGATCTCTGTGAAGTAACGGGTGATTGTACGAGTAATTGGACTGGTAGTTGTCGACTTCGCAGTCGCGACTGGAGAAACATTTACGGCGATGGCCTTCAAACATCTGTAATAAGCCCGTAAGTCATTTATAATTCTTTGTTCGGTAGAATTAAACATAACGCACTGTTGGGACTTCTGTCAGTATAACTACCCGCAGCGGTCCACTAAATATCAGCAGTTCCATATTTTTTGATTCTCCCAGATTCGCATGCGCTTTGTTGTTCTTTTGTAGCGCATGCACCTTGGGAGCTTTGGTAGAGCTTCGCGCAAGCTCTTAGTTTTATGCACTTGTTATTCGCATTGTTTTGTATCGGCCGCGGAATTTGTTTTGGGGTTAAATTGACCCATAATAAATATTGAAAATAGAAATTGAACCTTGTCTATTTAATTCGGCTGCTATCAAAACGCTTATAGCTTAACACGCATGTTTGACTCGCTTTGGCTTCTTGATCAATCTCCGAATCGAAAGTAGCTTCGTTCTCTGATCCTCGGCGAGTTTGTGAATGGGTTTTGACACTTGGCATTTGCGCTTAATTTGGGTAGTACGGTAGGCTGCTTCCGATAGTTTATATAGCCATCCACGGAAAGATTTTATTATAATAATTAAATCGCAGCTTTGATGCATAGCCCAGCTTAATTTGTGATGTGTAGCTTATCAACGTAACTTATCAACGAGTTCCCGTAGCAGTATTGGATTGTCCATGTGTTCATGCAACCTGCAAGCTTCCATAGTGGCGCAGGCGTTGCGGACGGCCAGAGCGAAGTTTATCATTGTATTCAGCTTATCTTTGTGCACGTTGATTTTACGGACCTTCTCCATCAGTCGATCGACGCTTGGCTCAGGTTGTCCAAAAAAAGTTTTCATAACTTCTGAAACCAGTGTTGGTATCAGCAGCTTATTGCATACCAACTAGTACGCTTTTCCTTTTAAGCATTTTTGAAGCCGCAGTAAGTTTTCTGCGTTCAAAAAACCGGCTATTGCGCAACTGTTTTTGTACATACTTTTGAACATAAGCCATTCCTCTAAATTACCGCTAAATGGGGGTGTTAGCAACCAAGCGTTAAGGGAAGCTTTATTTTTGTTTTCTAACTATTTTAATAACAACAAGCACTGTTCGATTTATAGATATTATACAACTTATTTAATTGATTAGGGGTTTCTATAAATGATATATGTACATATGTGACTGCGAAGTGTTGAAGACCGAATCAGAATAATAGACGCGGAAGCGCGGCTCAACGCCTAATGCTGCGGAGCGACCGAGAGATACCGAGAGAGAGCGAGATAACGGTAGCGCATGACGGCAGATGCAGGTAGCCGATCGAATGCACGAGAGCGGGCGACGCGAATAGAGATAAAGATAAATAATAGATAAACAAATTAAAAAATTTATTGCCGGCCAAACTTTCCTATCACACTAGCCTCCACTGTGCAGATCCCGGCCAGATTCTTCTTCATGCGCTGCTCGAAGTGACGATGGTGTCTGTAATATTTCTCCTTTTCGCTGAGCACTTTGCGGAGGCGCTTCTTCTTTGGCTTGAAAATAAGCCTACGATGAGACTCCACCTTCACCGGCTCCGTCTGAGGCTGGACGAGCAACTCTGACTGCTCAGATGCCATGAGGACCTTACCGTCGTCAGGGCCTCCGCCTCCACAAACAATCCAACCTAGCCGAGTTTTTTGGATGGAGGGCAAACCATGAGACAGATGAATTTGCCCCCACACAAAGCAGCTCGTAAAATAATCCAGCGCCAATTAGCAAATCAACTGGCTGAGGCTGGTGAAAATGAGAATCCGCTAGCTCTACATTGGCGGGAATTTTCCAAGAGCTGACGTCCAATGCAAAATTGCGCTGAAGGTCAGTGATGTTGGAGGCTACGATCACAGTTAATTGCGCAGAGTAGTCCGAGCATTGGGATTGCAAGCTGACTTGCACAGAAAACCCATCTGTATAGAACCCTGCGCCTTCTATACCGGATACAGTCACCGAAGTCCTTATCTTTCGCAGCTGCAGCTGGTCCGCCAGACTTGAAGTTGCACCCGCGAGCCAGAATCGAGCAGCGCTCGGCAGGGCAGTAGATCTCTAAAGCGGTTCCTAACCAGAATATTGGCAGTGGCTAGCAACAACACATCACCAAAACGATCCTTAGCGACGAGAAAATTGACGGCGGCGGACACTGACCCAAAAACAGCGTCGTTAGATGTGGAAACCTCGGGAAAGGGGAGGATCGGCCTTGAGCTGGCGAATTGCCACCAAAATGCAGCAGACTATGATGTCTGCGTCCACATGCACGGCAGCTTGACGCATTGCAATGCCGAGACAGGTGCTCAGATTCAAGGCATTTACGGCATAAATCCAATCGCCTAACTTCGCCTAAACGATCCTCAGGCGACAAGCTTAAAAACCTTGGGCAGGAATTTATTACATGAGAATGGCCATCACAGGTCATGCATGCGGAAGAGTTTGTGATCACAAATGCAGAGTTACCGGAATGAAAGGGTCTACTTCGTGTAACGAACTGTTTTTGCTAACTTTTGCTCGCCGCGGCTAGCTCACAGAGTTTGGTTGATCGTTCCACCGAATTTATGTATTCGACGTGATTGCCCGAGCCCAGAAATAACACAGGGTGCTTCGTTTTATAAATATCCGCTCGGCTCAGCCGATCGACCGCTCGTCCTCCCGTCGTTCTCCGATCACCGTTCCGGGTTGGTGCCAATACACACGCCCTCCTTAAGCTTGCGAACAACAGGACGTGTGGTCTTGGTGCCTGGCGCCGGTTCGGCCAAGACCTCGCGGTTCCCTCCGTTTGGACTGACGTGCTCCAGTTGCGGCGCCTGCCGCTGTCGCTGTTTTTGTCGTCGCTGCAATCCTGGCGTCGGCTCCTGTCGTCGCCGCTGCTCCTGTCGTCGCCACTGCTCCTGTCGCTGATCCTGTCCTGTTCCTCTTGCTGGTTGTCCCTGCTTGTCCTGTGTGGGCGCCTGTGTGGATCTTCGGTATCCTTGGCTCACTGGGAATGCCCTTTCGACGTGGCCGGCACCTAATCCGCGTTAGCAGACCAATAGGCTCACCTCCCAGGCATACGCCGGGCAGGATGCGCTTCTTGGTGCCTAGCGGCCGGATGAGGGCACGTAGGGCCTACCTACCCCACAGGACACGCCCCCGGTTGTGTTCGCCACTCGCCTCCAAACACCTGCGTGCCTAAGCTCCGCAGGAACTATGGCAGACCAGAGGTTTTGGGGTCACGTCTCCTTTAACTCCAGTTGATATGCTGTGCGTACGCCCCAGCGCCTGGATTAGGATTCTTTTGACTTGACCGGGGTGTCCCTGTTTGGTTTCACTGTTGGGCTGAAGTTCCCAAGCTGGCTACCCCTCGCTTTACAGGATCACACCTGGTCTTAACGGTCAGGAATCGACAAGGCGTACGCCAGGCTATCGCTATGACACCAGGATACCTGTCGTGTCCGGGAATAAACCAACCCGACTCGATTTACCTTTGGGCTTCAGTTCCGCCGCGGATTCTTGATCCTTTTCCCACTTGCTCCTTGATTTCTCCTTGTTCGATGACTTGCGTACAGCCTTACCCAAAAAGTATTTACAACACGTCCAGTATGTATTGGGGCATTGTCGTGCTGAAATGTCTAAAGCAAATTATTAAAAAAAATTTCCAATAGTGGAAAAGCATTTTCCAGGACGTTTAGATACGATTTTGCGTTCATGTTTGAGGATAAGAATTGGAGTTCACAAGTCCCATAGTAAGCTATGGCTCCCCAAACCATAACTCTGCCTACTCGACTATGTAAAAGCTTCATTTGATGCGTCCCTTTCCTCAGATCATGAAAATAATAATTGTAGGCATCTGGCCCTCTAAATTGAATTTTTCATCCGAAAAAACTACGCGCTTGCACTGGTGTAACCATGACATATTGACGCGGCAGAAGTTCAACCGTGTTTCCTTTCGTTTGGGGTTAAGCGGAGATTTTTTTTAAGTTTCACAAGCCGAAGATGTTTAGCTTTCGAAATAACTCGCCAAACAGTAGTTTTGCTCACGTCAACACCTGCTTTTGCTCTAAGGTTGCTTGCAGAGTCATGAGAATTTGTGGCTACCCGCAGAATCGCAAGTTTATCTGTGTCGCTAAGAACATTACTTTTTTACTTACCTTTATATTTTTTTCATAGTTTTATTTGTTCTCAATAAAATTGCATACGACTTTTCTGCTTCTTCTAAGTTCACAATCAATATAGCTTTGTTTATGATTCATCTTCTTGCTTCTGAAATGACACTAAATCTAAAATGTGCTATTCAAGTGAAACAAAAAAGGTGCCAGTTATTGAAGCAAATTGAAAAAAAAATTTTGGTAAGTTTAAAGGTTACATTTCCAGAGTTCCAATTGTTGAAAGAGAGTAGATAAGGATTCGAATCAAAAAGAGCAACAATCATTGCATTAGATCAAGCAACTTTTGAGAGATGAACAAGTAATTATGAAAAATTGTGTGTGCTATTCGGAGTGTTTTCCCTTTAAGTATATTTTTCCCCTTTTTTATACCCTGGCAGAGGGTATTATGATTTTGGTCAAAAGTGTGCAACGCAGTGAAGGAGACATCTCCGATCATTTCCTGAGTTGATATGAGCATGTCCGTCTGTCCGTCGGTCCGTCTGACCGTCTGTCTGTCGGAAACTAGTCTCTCAGTTTTAGAGCTATGGAGTTGAAACTTTGCACACACTTTTCTTTGCAGGCAGTATATAAGTCGGAACGGCCGGGATCGGTCAACTATATCCTATAGCTGCCATATAACTGATTGACTGATTGAGGATGGGACTTTCTATGCATTCTAATTTCGTCAAAATTATACGATCTGCCAAATTTCGTAAGGAACGGCCGTCTATATCCTATAGCTACCATATAACTGATTGATCAGAAATGCCATAACTTCGTTGTTTTTCAAGTTAAAAGGATGGGAGTTTCATAAATAATTCGATATGCCAAATTTCATAAGGATCGGTGAACTATATACGATCCGCTATATATCTATTAATATAAGATGTGTGGCGCCACCTAGCGGACTGCGACTCAAATGCAAAGGTATATAAACTTCGGCTCCGCCCGAAGTTAGCTTTCATTTCTTGTTATTTATATATTTTTTCTTAGTTTGATGCTGATCAAGAAGTTGACTTAGTTTGCGAACTAAGGCCGTGTGTGGCTTCGCTGTGTTGCAAGATCTGGTCCTTCTTTCTTTTTCATCTGTGCTTCGTATTGAGCTAGACGTGTGGACTTAACTGCTAACATTATTTGACAAAAGATGAGCAACAAAGACAACGAGGACTCGCTGCATCAACCAGAACATGACATGGAACACCACCAGGGGAACGAACAAACAAATCCCGAGACCCCTCGAGGAGAAGACTTAACTTATCCGACATCAGAAGTGGGATACGGCCCTAATCAAACGACTCCTAGAGACGTATTCGCGTTGTTAGAACAACAAAATCGGAACTTTCTGGAACTGGTTAAGAGGCTACAGATGCCGGCGAGTGAGTTGCAACCGACTAGCGAGATTTGCCCGCCGAAATATAATCCGGACGTTGCTGGTGTGGATGCCACGCAGTGGTGCGCTACGGTCGACATCATCTTACGAGAAAAACCATTAAGTGACAGCGCTCTTATATTAGCGTTAAGTAAAGCTTTGGAAGGCACAGCGGCGCAATGGTTATCTCAAATATGTTACCCGGGAATAACTTGGCAACAGTTCCGGCAATTGTTTTAGCAGCGATACGAGACTTCAGAGACGCCGGCCGCCGTCATTTTAAATCTTCTTAATAGCCGTCCAAGCAATGGCGAAAGCCTGCCTGTTTTTGCAAGTCGCTGTGTGACGTCACTATGCACAAAACTGCGCAATTTGAATTCGGAACAAATTTCCATCGCGTTGGTTCTTAGGCATATGGCTAATTTCGACCGGGGTTTGCAGCGAATGATACACACAACGCATGTTAGCAATCGACGAGAACTGCAAGCGGAGTTTCAAGTATTCTCAGCGCTAAGAGAGCGCCCTAATGCAACGAACTGGGAACCAGAGACGAAGCGAGCTAAAACTGCGGATATCAAATGTTACCAGTGCGGAAAACTAGGCCACAAAAAGCAAGACTGTATATCCGGATCCCAGATTTCGACAACTGGAAAGGAGTGGCGGTCGGCGCAGCCACGTCATGGATGGACTAACGTAATGTGCTACAGATGTCAGGGGCCGGGACACATAGCCACTAATTGTCAAAAAAAAGTGCAGAACGCTGGATTGGGAGTCAGAACAGAAAAAAGAGTGGATCTATGCAATATAGTAGAGCCTCAATCGAGTATGCTGGTCAATGATGAGAGATTTCCAATTACATTTGATTCGGGAGCTGAGTGCTCATTAATTAAGGAAATCATTTCTAATAAGTTAGCTGGTAAGAGAATTCATAGCGCTATTTCTTTAAAGGGGATAGGTAATGCCAATACCTACAGTACCTTACAAGTTGAATCAAACATCATGATTGATGGCAACTCCTTGGTTGTTTTGTTTCATATAGTACCAGACGAATGTATGAAAAATAATATTGTAATCGGCAGAGAAATATTGGCTTAAGGGTTTACAGTATAAGTCTCCTATGATAATTTTAAAATTGTTCAATCTAAAGTTGTAAACATTTGTGAAACCGTTCAACCTACTTATTTTGATAATATTGAAACGGAAATGACCAAAAATGAAAAAGAAATTTTAATATCATTGCTAAAGCAACATTCCCTATCTTTTATCGAAGGCACGCCACAAACACGTGTGAATGCTGGGGAAATGCATATTCGTTTGATTGAATCGACTAAGACTGTGCAAAGGCGACCATACAGGCTTTGTCCAAGCGAACGGGAGTTAGTACGTGATCAAATTAAAGAATTGATCGAATATAAAATTATCAGGCCTAGTAATTCACCATTTGCGAGTCCTGCATTATTAGTAAAGAAGAAAAACGGCTCAGCAAGACTTTGCGTTGATTATAGAGAATTAAATAAGAATACCGTAGCTCATAAGTTTCCATTACCGTTCATTTCAGATCAAATAGCTAGACTTAGCTCTCTTTCAGAGAGCTGTATCAAAGGCCCTCGGCAGTCTTGCTCATACGTTTATAATTGTTTATATGGATGACATATTAATTGTTTCAGAAACAAAGGAAGAAGCGTATGAACGTTTGAAACTTTTATTAGACGTTTTAGTGAAGGCAGGATTCACTTTTAACATTTTAAAGTGCTTTTTCTTGAGAACTTCAGTGCGCTACCTGGGCTATGAGATACAAACGGGGGAGATACGTCCAAATTCTAACAAAATAGAATCACTAGTGGTGTTGCCTCCACCAAAGTCAGTTACTTCTTTAAGACAGTTCATTGGGCTAACGTCTTATTTTCGTCAATTCATTCCAGGGTTTTCTCAACTGATGAAGCCTTTATATTTTCTCCCATCTGAAAAGATTAGATCTGATTGACAATCACAACATGAACAAATTCGCAGTAAAATCATAAGTGTGTTAACAAATAAGCCTGTTTTGATTATTTTTGACCCTCAATTTCCCATAGAACTGCATACCGACGCCAGCTCTATCGGGTACGGTGCCATCCTTTTGCACTGCATAAACTCTAAACCCCATGGGGTTGAATATTTTAGCAGAGCAACTAGCCCCTGCGAGTCCAGATATACATCATATAAATTGGAAACGTTGGCCGTTGTAAATGCAGTAACTCATTTTCGTCACTATCTACATGGGAGAAAATTCGTAATTTTTACTGACTACAACCACTAACCATACAACATATAGACTTCTCATTTCATACAACGAAAATGGACGCAAAAATTTCTTGCGACAGGCCCCCGGAGGCCCCAGAGAGATTCTTACTCTCATTCTTACGCTCATTCTTACGCTCAAATTATCTCTGAACGTTTTTGGTTGTTCAGTCGCTGAGAGGCGCATCATCAAGAAGGTTGCTCCGCGGTTAAACTGATCTTTATATGTATGCGTGCTCACGCATTCACATACACGGTTTCATGTGTGTGCGTTCGACTTCGTTTTGAAGCCAGCTAAAATTTTTGATTTTTGTAACTTTTCAGGCATGCTACCCTAAGAAAATGGGAGTATTCATTATTATTTAACTATGAAAAAATTGTATTATATATTTTAATATTTCATACTTTTTATACATATAATATTTGGGAATACGATTAGATGGCAGCTGTAAAACGCTCTACATATATATTTACGAAATTACTGTAGCTGTAAAATGTTTGATGAAATGGTTGATACACGTTTGAAATGGTTGATAAGATTAGATAAAAAGTCAACGTGTGCCATTCGTTTACCTTCCCTGTATTCAATTTCGAATTCAAATGTTTGTAGGAACTCCCACCAACGATAAATCCTAGGTGACAACTCGACTTTATTTTAAGAAGATTTGATTGAGTTGTAGCACCATACAACATATAGACTTCTCATTTCATACAACGAAAATGGACGCAAAAATTTCTTGCGACAGGCCCCCGGAGGCCCCAGAGAGATTCTTACTCTCATTCTTACGCTCATTCTTACGCTCAAATTATCTCTGAACGTTTTTGGTTGTTCAGTCGCTGAGAGGCGCATCATCAAGAAGGTTGCTCCGCGGTTAAACTGATCTTTATATGTATGCGTGCTCACGCATTCTTATCAACGCATCTTATCAACGGTGTATCAAAAAAATAAGTCAATAACAAATAAAGTAGAAGAAAAACGAATTGACTTAATAGAAATATCGGAGAACTGGATACTGGTGGAACAACAAAAGGATCCAGAAATATCAGAAATCTTAACTAAGTTGAAGAATGATGATTTATCATTAGCATTAGTTGCCACTTATGAAATTAGATCAAATGTTCTGTATAGAAAGATTTAAAGGAATTCAAGAACTCGTTGTTTACCTGTTGTTCCTCGTACTTTTCGCTGTCAGTTATAAATCAGGTGCATGAGTGTTGTTTATTGAGATTATTTTATCTCGTCGCGAAAACGAAAGGAAACAAAGGTGGCTGTAGAATTAAATTAAATTGCAAAAAAAAACGAACGGAAACGAAAATGCGTGCACTCTTTTCAACGTTATAAATTCGATTATATTCAATCAACAAAAACTTAAGCCTAGCTTATCTAGTGCGGCGAAGCGGGGCGATTTCATCCGCCCTAAACTAACTTATACTAGACTTCATAAAATTCCACTTAATTATCTACATTAAATATACACCGGCCCCGTTGAAGGCCTTCCTTAGGCTTCATCTCTTGGCAACCTCGCCAGCTTGTGGACTGCTCTCCGAAATACTGCTCCTCTACTCGTCCTGACGTCGGCGACCCTGACCCTTCCGTCCGCGCCGGCGTGAGTATCGACGACCCTGGCGGTGATCCACTGCTGGGGCGGTGGTTGTCCTCGGCGACCAGGACCAGATCGCCCTTCCTGGCGTCCTCGTACTCCCGCTGCCACTTCAACCGCGCCTGTAGGCCCAAGACGTACTCCCGGGACCAACGCTGCCAAAACGTTTGCTTGATTGACGAGACAAGCCGCCATCGCCGCAAGCACGTTAGACCCTGCTGGTCCGGGGTCCACGGTGCTGGTGGGGCGATGAGCGGCCCGCCTGTCAACAGGTGCCCGGGAGTCAACGCCTCGCCGTCGCTTGGGTCCTGACTGAGGGCGCCCAGGGGCCTCGAGTTCAGGACGGCCTCGACTCCAACGAGGACGGTCTGCAGCTCCTCTGCGGTCAACTTCGCGTTGCCCACCGCTCGTAGGAGTAGGTGCTTTGCAGACTTCACACCTGCCTCCCATAGTCCGCCCATGTGCGGAGCCCGCGGCGGTATGAACGCAAATACGCTTCCTTTTTTTGATGCGTATTGCCGCAGCTCGTCCGCTTCGCTCTCGATCTGGTGCCGCAGTGCCGCGAAGTGGCGACTCGCTCCGACGAAGTTCGTCGCGTTGTCGAAGTGCACGATCTTCGGACATCCTCGGTGCCCAACAAACCTTTGAAAAGCCAATAGAAAGGAATCAGTTGACAAATCGGAAACTACTTCTAAATGTACTGCTTTAGACGAAAAACAAACAAACAGGGCAATGTAGGACTTTTATGGTGGCCTACCACGAATTTTCAATGTCGTCTCAATAGGGCCACAGAAATCCACGCCACATATGGAAAATGGGCGGAGAGCACGAACTCGATCTAAGGGTAATTCTCCCATGATTTGAGTCATCAGATGAGGCTTGCATTTAAAACAGCGTATGCATGACCGCACTATCTGACTGCAGACTTCCTGCGCGTTTACTATCCAAACGCGCTGTCGCAAGAGACTCACTAGTGCTCATGGACCCACATGAAAATTCGACTCGTGCAAGTATCGGACGTAGCTCTGAACAAATTGAGAGCGCTTCGTCAACAATACTGGAAACTTGGCATCGTACGAAATAGGAGCATTAGCTAGTCGCCCCCCGACCCGCAACAACGAAAAGGTAAGCCCAGCCTTAGAGGTTTCATGGACAAACGGACTTAGCTTCTGTAGGCTTGGGCTAACAACAAGATTTTTTCTAATATTTTTAATTTCCTCTTGATACTCGTGCTCGTGGACTATCTGGACAATTTTATTAAAAGCGTCTCGATATTTGACAGGGGAAGGTACATTATTAGAAGGAACTACTAATTTTTTACACTTCTTTATAAAGCGGACCATGTAAACGAACACTCTCAGCAGTTTTAAGTGAGAGGAAAATCCTTCTATCACTTCCAACAAATATGAGGTAGAGACCATTGCAGTCAGTCCGACCGCACTCTTCTTTGCTTCCATCTGCAAAATCTCTGGTGACGGATCAAACCGAGGGCTCGTTGGCCACTTATCTTCCGGCTCCGTTAAAAACGATGGACTTGTGAACCAAATTGATTCTATCGTTTCCTTTACGTCTCCACCTCTTGACACAATATCTGCCGGGTTCTGTTTAGTTTGTACATGCCGCCACGTGATATTCTCTGACCACTCTTGAATCTCAGCAACTCTATTTGATACGAACGTTGACAACGACGATGGATGGGAACGAATCCAATAAAGACAAACTTCCGAATCTGACCAATATACACTTCGTTCGATCGGTGCTTTGATAAGAGGTTTTATTTTGCGACAGAGGTCCGCGAGAAGGTGAGTGGCACATAACTCAAGACGGGGGAGCGTCTTTGTCTTGAGCGGCGCTACTTTCGACTTTGCAGCCAACAATGAGACTTTACTACCTTCTGCAGATTTGCAACGGATATAGACGCAGGCTCCATAGGCTCTCATCGATGCGTCAGAAAAGGCATGAATTTCAATTGGTGACATTGGCTCACTCATCACAAATCTCGGTATTGAGATCTCTTCTAACTGTGACAAGGCAAGCTGAATCTTGTTCCATGCGATTTCCAAGTGCAGTGGAATGGACTCATCCCAATCTAGCTTATTAAGCCAAAGTTCCTGTAACAGGGTCTTTCCTTTAATAAGGATCGGGCTTAATAAGCCAAGAGGGTCGAAAAGCTTTGACGTCACCGAAAGAATATTCCGCTTAGTCGCCCTTTGAACCATGACTGACATATCAATTTCGAATTTAAATACATCATCTTTAGGAACCCAAACGATTCCTAATGTTTTTGTCAGCTCTGAGTCCGAAAGTGTTATTGGCTTAACCGTGCTCTCGGATGCAGTAACTTCAGGCGAGTTTGAAAACCACTTGCTCAATTCAAACCCAGCGTTTTGAAGAACCTGAGTTACTTCAGACTTAATTGTCTTTAGCTCCTCCACGCAACCAGCACCCGTTAACATGTCGTCGACGTAAAAGTCAGACCCAATAACTTTAGCAGCTCGAGGGAATGTATTTTTCGCGGATTCACTCAACCTCTTCAAACACCTTATGGCCAGGAATGGGGCTGGTGCAGTGCCATACGTAACGGTGTTGAGCTTGCACAATTTCAAGGACTCAGACGGGTCTTTTCTCCACACTATCAACTGGTATCGTCGATCTGCTTCATTTACCATCACTTGACGATACATCTTTTTTATGTCGGCTACTAGAGCGAATTTGTTTAGCCGAAATCTAAGAAGAGTTGAGTAAAGCTCTTCCTGAATTGTTGGACCCACCATCAACAACTCATTTAAACACTTTTGTGTGGATGTCTTGCAGGACGCATCGAAAACGACTCGAAGTTTGGTCGTTGTACTTTGCGGCCGCAAGACACACTGGTTGGGTATGACGTAGTGTGGAGAAGCAAGAACGTCATTGCTTGCAGGGGACATATGGCCTAGGGATTCGTATTCTTCCATAAATTCCAAATACATTTTCTTTAAGTTCGGATCTCGAGATAATCTTCTCTCGAGCAACAGAAATCGGCGTTTGGCTATCTCGAATGAATTGCCCAAAACGCTTGGATCCGACTTAAATGGAAGTTTAACTTCAAATCGACCTGAAGGCAGTATTCTTGTAGTCTTCCGATAATGTTCCTCACATAGCTCTTGTTCTGGCGACAACATCTTTTTAGAAGATGGAACTTCTTCCAACGACCAGAATTTTTTCAAGTTTTTGTCTATTGACTCTTATATTTCCTCTTGGCAATTCAGACTAGAGACCGGCTGTTGAGGAGTTGAGGAATTTGCCAGATATTTTCCCGATACTATCCACCCAAGGAGAGTTTTTTGAAGGATGGGATGGTTCGGACCTTGTTTTATTTGGACAACGGACAAAAGTTCGAAAAATGACTCAACTTCAATTAGCATATCTATCCGCTGAGGTTTGTAAAAATATGGGTCCGCTAACGGCAAGTTCTTTGGTAGGGTCCAATCTTTTACGTTCACTGACTGGTCAGGGTGATAGCCTGAAATGGTTTTCAAAACCCAAAAGTCGAACGGAAACTCGCTACCATTGACTCTCGACTTCACCACGGTGTGTATCTTTTTCTTAACTTGTGAATTAGTTTGACCAATTCCAAGCAAGTTGATGCACGATTCCTCCCTACGTATCTATAAGCGTTGAGCAAGAGTTTTCTGTAAAAAAATTCATTTGTGACCCTGAGTCAAGTAATGCTCGGGCCAAGATGTGCTCACCATTTTTTGTGCGAACGCTTACGATCGACGTTGCTAACAAAACCCTTTCTACAGACGACGCATGCAAAGCATGTGAAGTAGAAGGGCCATCATTCGTTAACTCTGGAGGAGGATTTTGTGTGGGTGGTGGTAATGCTAAGTTATTTTCGGTCACTGTAAATCGGTGCAGAAGTTTATGGTGCGATCTTGAACAGATTTGACACCTTGTCGATTTACAATTCGCTACCGTGTGACCTTTTCGCAGACAATTCAAACATAGGGAGGCTGACTTAACAAACTCAAACCTTTGCATTACAGCAAGGCGAGCGAACGGACTGCACTGGGCCAAAAAATGGTTGTTGGAGTTACAATAACTGCAAGCTGGTTTGGCGTTGGTAGAAGAACAAGCCAACGAAGTTCTATTCAGTTGCTTGCTGAACCCAGTTCTTTCTTGTTTTGGTTTGCCAGTCTCTTCAGTGGACAGATGCTGGTATCTACGATTTAGTATTTTTTCGAAATCGGACCACAGCGGCAATTCCTCATAATCCAGTGACTCTTCCCATTTTTGGTCACTGGATCCACTCTACTCAAAACTAAATGAATAATCATTGAGTTTGCAATTTTAGTATCATCTCCTATGGATAATAGTGATCCATAAATTGATGACACAGTGTCGATGAGACCCCTCAACGACGACGCAGACGGCTGGGAATTTTTGTAAGGCTGAACAGTTGACGTATTTGGTTCGCAAAGATGAGACATTCGTTATCATAAACTCTTTTTAGACTAGCGATAGCTTTGGCGTAATTACTCTCGGTGACCTGGAATGCCTTGACAGTTCCTAAGGCTTTACCAGAGAGGCAAGAAATTAAATGATTAAATTTCTCGATAACTGGAATGCTCACATCTTTGTCAACTAATGTCTCGAAAAGACTTATGAAATTTTTGAAATCCGAATAATTTCCACTGAATTTTGGCAATGCCAAACTAGGAAGTCGAGCTCGAGTTGGGGCTGCAGAAATTGCAGTAGCTGAACGGGAGTCTTCAGCTGAATTCAAGGCATTACATAAGGACATAATCCTTGCCTTGGTAGTTATTCCTAATTCTTCCAACTCGGCTCCGAAATCATCCATTTCATCTATTTGCTCGATCTGGTCTTGCAACTCATTTGCTTTAGAAATTGCCTCATCTAAAACCTGAAGCCTGCATTCTAGCTCGGTTTTGTTTAGAGGAAGTGATCCATCTTCCAAACGTTCCTCCAACCGGTGAATGCTTTTAACTTTGACACTTAATCTTTTTTTTAAGTCAATAAGAGTCGTGGAATTAAGTTTTTGTTCAGTACTTTCCATTATAAAAATTTATTTTGTCAATACAAAAATGAAAACGATGCAAATTTAAGATTTAATAATTTATTTAAATTTTTTATTAATTTTAAAATATTAATATTAAAAATTTATTAAAAATAAATAAATTTTAGAAATTTATTTAAAATTTTATTGAATTTAATTCAACAACAAGAAAATGCGAAAACGAAAATAATTAATTGATTTTATTTAAATATAATAAATAATTTATTAAGTTTAACCAAAACAAAATCTAAATTGATGAATTAATTGATAACGAATTATTGATAGTCGAGGCACAGAGTATCCAAAAAAAATAGTTGGTCGCCAATGACACTGAAACCAATATGCATATACATACATACATACAGCAGCGGATAACGGTGGGAAACGAAAACGAGAATATTATCGCTGCATCTATATTTGTATGTATGTAAACCAAATATATATGCACCTTTATTTTATCTGTAATAAATGAAATAATTTTTGGCTGCACTTTAGTATTTATTTGGAAGATTTGTAAATTCGAGAACGAGGGGTAGGGGGCGACAGTGATTGCAAATAATATAAATATTCTCTTTTTTTATTTTATCCACAGGCAATACATTTAGGTTAGCACATATATTTATAATTAAATTTTTAGAACTTTTATATATGTTGTTATTTATTTTTGCTCTACTATTTTTTCTACGTACGTATGCGCCAAGAATTGAAAGGAGGGTGCAATATTCCAGCACAAGACGCAATCCTGCGGCCACTTTCCTTTCACAATCGATGCAGGTGCAAGGCATGGGGACGACAAATCCTTCCAGTAGCAGCTCGATTGGACAAGTTTCTTTCGCGACGCGGAGAATTTTTTATTTATTTTTTGTGAATTCACTAACACAACCGTCGCGAGCAACTCTTTTTTTTTTTGAATATATATATGTTATATATATTTATACCCTTGCAGAGGGTATTATAATTTTGGTCAAAAGTGTGCTGTAGTGTATGCATATCGTTATAGGCAATGATCACTGTACCGTAAATATTAACTAATAAGTTGTGACACTTTGTTGCAATAAATACGGAAACACTTGACTTCAGTGTAACATGATCCGCCACTTCAGCGCATAGGGCTCAAACGGTTTGTCAGCGTTCTTATGCTGTCCAGCCGTTGCCACACACGAACATACATATGCATACATGACTCCACTCATATGCTAGCTATTAAATATAAGTAATATATTGCTGACGCTCAGCCGCTGCCCTCTGCAGCAGCGCAGTCTTGTATCGTAAGTTTTAGAATAAGTAAAAATTGTAATGGAAAATAATTCGAAAAGAACCAGAGTAGCGACACGACATGTCGCTCTCTAGAAGAAACTAAATAAAATAAAACCACCAACTTATCCGAAATACGATCAACTTTAAATCTGGAAGTCTGGGATTTTACATGGCGACCGTGACATGGAGGAAGGACACTAAAGGACGATTCAGGAAACATTGACCAATGGAGTGAAAGGAAAAGGCAGTTACAAGGAAATCTGACACACACGGAAATATGGAATATTTTGGAATGCTACGGCATGGAAAATCTGAGTGAGTAGAGTGCGGAAATGGGACGTGGAGGTAGGAAGAACAAAATAAATAAAAGAATAGCACACATTAAGTGGCTATTATATAAAAATAATCCACCTCCATGGGCTACAGCAGTAAAATTAACTGCTGAGCTCGACTTCTTAAAGGAAAGTCTTCGAAAAAAAGAAAAAACCCCAACCGCAACTCACTCAGAGGAGATAAAAACGATAAACACTAAAACTAAACCACCATCTCCCAAGCAATTGCCAAGGAACTATGAGGAGTGCCCGAAAGACTGCCCTGGACCACTGGAAGCCCCAGCATGCAAGTTCACTTGCATAAAGCAGAGATAGGAGAGGACGTATATTGACCTGTGCAGCCAGCACCGGCCCCGTTTAGCGCGCCAAGCTAGACCCCGGAGAAGGAAACCGACAGCGCTACAAAGAGCGCACAACAAATAAAAAACAATTTTTTTTTTGATGCACTGCGTTGCATTATTAATGTACTGCGTTACATTATAACTTTAAACGATTTTATGTAAAATTGAGCGGAACCCTTTCCGCCCAATAGCAGTATAGCCCGTAAAGCTATGCGAAAAACCAGGTAGAAAACTGTAAAACAAATTTTTTTTTATTATGCATTACTAATATGAAAAAAAACATATAAGGAAAGATAAACCAAAAAATATATATATGTATAGACTAAATGCAAAGTAATGCAATAAGCAAGTATTCAGGAGAAATAGGTAGTTATAATTATTTACCAAGAACAATTGTATTAAAAATGGCAATAGTTGACGTAAAGTCGGTGGACTCCACCGCAAACGTTATTAATAAAGTACAGCCAAATAATATTAATTTAGAGTTAACACACACATTGTTAATAATAATTGTGGTCATAATGTGCGCAAATTGTTTTTATAAATTGTACAAATTGCACAATAAATGCCTTAAGAAAAAATATATGAGCCAGGCAAATGATCTAGACAAAATTTAAAGAGAAAAATAAATAAAATAAAACAAATATAAATAAAATGAGCTCATATAATATTAATAATAATGGAATGATAGTAATAATACAAAAATAATAATCTTATAAAATTTTATACATTCTGTACACACTTAGAATAAAGAAAAAAGAAAAAGGAAGAAAATGAAAATAAATAAAGACGAAAAAAAAAAAAAAATTTTATATATATATATTTACAAAATATAACTATACTAAGCACTATTAAAAATACACAAGAAATGACTACAATAGAAGCCATTAGACAGGTTTATGAAAGGGATGCCTACTTCAATGAACATGTTCAACAGATAGTCCCAACGACTCCAATAGGCATCAACCAATTAGAATACCTTCTAATTGAAACCTTTCACTTAGAAAATTCTCCATTGATACATTGCTCAAAAACACAAAAAGCAATTGTACTAAGCACCATCCCCGGTATTTATGTAAAATCACTAATAGAAGAAAACGATATTTTAGGCAGAACACTTATTATGGCTGTGGCCCGAAGATAACTCGCCATATGCAAACATGCAATGGAATGAGATATATATTGAATTGAACAAAATAAAAATCGATTTTGACAAATCGTATAAATCACTCAATCAAAACAGGCCAATTCAAAAGAACACAGTTAATAAACATGTGGAAATTCTAGTTAAATGCTTTAATGAAGCACGAATACTAATACATGGCCAGAAAGAAAAATTAAATCAAGATCATTGGACGCAAGTATCAAAATTTTTGATCAGACTACGATCTAATTTAATAACAATTAAGCGAAAATTCAATTTTAATATATCAGTACCGACTATAATTAACACTTCTCTAACAGTGGAAACTGGTGAAGAGCCTGAATCAACAGAAGAAACTGATATTGACGTGAAAATAGAAGAGCAAGATTTACGTAATCTTACCGTCCCAGCTGTACTAATACCAGATCTAGATAGTTCTACAGATTCTGATGATAGTTCAAGCATAAGCAACGACAATAAAATGGCACAATCAAATATAGAATTTATTAATACAGCATCCAAGCTTGTACCAGCTTTCGATGGTAAAGCTGAAAACTTAACAAGTTTTATCGATGCATTAGAAATAATAGATTCCATAAAAGGCGAGCACGAACAATTAGCGATTTCTATAATAAAAACAAAGCTAAAAGGTGTAGCCAGAAATCTAATCGGAAATGAATCAACAATTTCTGAGGTGATTTCCAGATTGAGAGGCAATGTCAAAGGCGAAACTGTGGAAGTACTGTCAGCAAAACTGATGAACCTACAGCAACGCAACAAAACTGCTAACCAATACACACAAGAGGTTGAGCATATGACAAAAGCGCTAGAAGGTGCGTACATAGCAGACGGACTATCTCTAGAGTTGGCCAGAAGCTATTCTACCAAGCATGCAGTGAAAGCAATGACTAAAAATTGCACAATCGATAAGGTAAAACTTATTATGCAAGCTGGTAGCTTCAACACCATGAATGATGCTGTGTCTAAATTTGTAAATTGTTGCACAGAAGCCACGGGACAATCAAACACTGTACTATATTACAGGGACTATCCAAATCGCGGCTCAAATCGCGGACGTGGACATTATAGAGGCAACTTTCGTGGTAATTATAACAACAATAACTACCATAATAACAACGGAAGCTACTATAATAACAATGGAGGACGCGGTCAATATAGAGGAAACTATAGAGGCCGTGGTAACTCGAGCCGAGGCAACTACAATAACAATAATAACCAACAAAATAATGTCAGAGTTGCCCAAAATATATCGGGAAACTCCCAAAACCCTTTAAATGTTCAGCAGTAAAAGACGCAAAAGTTCACACTATTAATCTCAGTCAAAATATTTTCGTTTCATTTATTCATGTAACTACTGGGAAAAAACTTGTATTTCTAATAGACACAGGTGCAGATATATCCATTTTAAAAGAAACTTCAGATACCTTTCAAGACATCCAAGATAATTATATTATAGACATAAAAGGAATAAGTCAAGAAATAACAAAATCCAAAGGTCTGGTTTCTATTGAAATTCAGACGACTAAGTATATAATTCCACACGATTTTCATATCGTGACTTTTCAATTCCCTATTCCATGTGATGGAATATTAGGAATCGATTTTATAAGAAAATACAACTGTCAGTTAGACTTCAAGCCATCTGAAGACTGGCTTATAATTAGACCCAATAACTTAAAATTCCCAATTAACGTACCAATAGTTCACAGTTCTGACAATTCAATACTTCTGCCAGCAAGATCCCAAGTTGTTCGAAAAATACAACTAAATTCAAAAGAAGACAGTGTATTAATTCCAAATCAGGAAATTCAGAATGGTATTTACATTGCAAATACCATAGCAACATCAAATAACGCTTTCATAAGGCTGCTTAATACAACAAATTGTGACCAAGTGGTCAGCACAGATAATCTAAAATATGAATCACTTTCGCACTACGACGTAGTCAAAACAAATACAGAAAATAGGGAAAAATGTGTATTATCTCAACTTTCAAAAAAATTCCCCCCACAGTTTAAGTCACAGCTTTCCAGTTTATGCACCCAATATAGCGACGTATTCGGATTGGAAACCGAACCAATAACCACAAACAATTTCTATAAACAAAAACTGAGATTAAAAGATGATGAGCCAGTGTACATAAAGAATTATCGAAGCCCTCATAGTCAGGTAAATGAAATACAAAAACAAGTAGGAAAGTTGATCTCCGAAGGGATTGTCGAACCATCCGTATCTGAATATAATAGCCCCTTGTTACTTGTTCCCAAGAAGCCATACCCCGGGTCAGAAGAAAAGAAATGGCGGTTAGTGATTGACTATCGCCAGATCAATAAAAAATTACTATCTGATAAATTCCCACTACCTAGAATTGATGATATCCTAGACCAACTAGGTCGGGCAAAATATTTTTCATGCCTTGACTTAATGTCAGGATTCCATCAAATTGAACTAGAAAAAAGCTCAAGGGATATAACGTCTTTTTCAACGAGCAATGGCTCATATCGTTTCACGCGATTACCTTTTGGATTAAAAATAGCTCCTAACTCATTTCAGAGAATGATGACTATCGCATTTTCTGGACTAGAACCTTCTCAAGCATTCCTTTATATGGATGACTTAATAGTGATCGGTTGTTCCGAAAAACATATGCTTAAGAACTTGACAGATGTTTTTGAGAAATGTAGGAAATACAACCTGAAATTACATCCAGAAAAATGTTCATTCTTCATGCATGAGGTGACCTTTTTAGGCCACAAATGCACTGATAAAGGAATACTTCCTGACGATAAGAAATATGATGTCATTATGAACTACCCAGTGCCGCACGACGCGGACAGCGCTAGACGTTTTGTAGCATTTTGTAACTATTATAGACGCTTTATAAAAAACTTCGCCGACTATTCAAGGCACATAACAAGATTATGTAAAAAGAATGTCCCTTTTCAGTGGACGGATGAATGTCAAAACGCATTCCAATATTTAAAAACCAAACTTATGGAACCTACTTTGCTACAGTACCCAGATTTTACTAAAGAATTCTGTATAATCACAGATGCAAGTAAGCAAGCGTGTGGAGCGGTTTTAACTCAAAACCACAATGGTCTCCAACTTCCTATTGCATACGCATCAAGAGCTTTTACAAGTGGAGAAAGTAACAAGTGTACCACTGAGCAGGAACTAGCTGCAATTCATTGGGCAATATTACACTTTCGACCATATATTTATGGAAAACACTTTTTAATTAGAACGGACCACAGACCTCTGGTTTATTTATTCTCAATGATCAACCCAAGTTCCAAACTGACGCGTATGAGGCTCGAATTAGAAGAATATGAATTTACAGTTGAGTATTTAAAGGGAAAAGATAATCATGTAGCTGATGCGTTATCAAGAATAACCATTAAAGAGCTGCAGAATATTACCGGACATATAATGAAAGTCACTACTAGATATCAAAGTAGACAAAAATTCCGCGCGGAAAATAAAGAAATAGAATTGCCTAAGCAACCTATTGAAAAAGCTTCTAAGCCCAACGTATATGAAGTCATCAAAAATGACGAAGTACGTAAAGTAGTGACCTTGCAGATTAGAAATATGCTATGTTTGTTTAAGCATGGTAGAAAAATAATCGCAAGATATGATGTTAGCGATTTATGTACTAATGGGATTATAGACTTAGGTCAATTTTTCCAAAGGCTTGAAACGCAAGCCGGTATAAATAAAATCAGCCAACTAAAACTGGCACCGTGGGAAAATATCTTTGATCAAATATCAATTGATACTTTCAAATATATGGGCAATAAAATATTAAAATCATTAAGAGTAGCGCTACTCAACCCGGTGACCCAAATAAATAGTATAAAAGAAAAAGAAGCAATATTGTCTACATTTCATGATGATCCAATTCAAGGAGGTCATACTGGCATATCAAAAACTTTGGCCAAAGTAAAAAGACACTATTACTGGAAATCTATGTCTAAAGATATATCTGAGTACGTAAGAAAATGTCAAAAATGTCAGAAAGCGAAAACTATATCGCATACTAAGACCCCATTAACAATAACTGATACACCTATGAATGTTTTCGACAGAGTGATAGTGGACACTATTGGTCCATTACCAAAATCGGAAAATGGCAATGAATATGAAGTCACGTTAATTTGTGACTTAACCAAATATCTAGTTGCCATACCAGTTGCAAATAAAAACGCAAATACTGTCGCTAAAGCAATTTTTGAATCATTTATTCTGAAGTACGGTCCAATGAAGACGTTCATTACGGACATGGGAACAGAATACAAGAATTCAATTATAAATGACTTGTGCAAATATTTAAACATCAAAAACATAACATCTACCGCCCATCACCACCAGACAGTTGGAACAATCGAAAGAAGTCATAGAACTTTTAATGAATACATACGATCTTATATATCGGTTGATAAAACCGACTGGGATGTATGGCTTCAATATTTCGTCTTTTGTTTCAACACGACCCCCTCAATGGCACATAATTATTGTCCATATGAATTAGTATTTGGTAAAACAAATAATTTGCCAAAAGAGTTTAATAGTATAGATAATATAGAAACAATATATAACGTAGATGACTATGCTAAAGAAAGTAAATATAGACTCGAAGTAGCATATAAAAGAGCTAGAATAATGTTAGAAGAAAATAAGTATAAAAATAAAAAACTTTACGATCAGAAAGTAAAAGATATAGATATATCAGTAGGAGATAAGGTTTTACTAAGAAATGAAACAGGTCATAAGTTAGATCCTAAATATATCGGTCCTTATAAAGTAACGGAAATAGGAGACAGAGATAATATTATAATATCAAATAATAAAAATAAAAAGCAAACAGTTCATAAGGATAGATTAAAAATGTTTATTTCATAATTGTGTTTAGTATGGCCATGCATAAATACAAAAATATTTTTTTCGTCATTTCATTTTCTTTTTATGCTAATATAAAAAACTGAAAAAAAAAAATAATAAAAAAAATTTCACTAAAAATTATTACTATTAAAATTATTATTATTATTATAATTATTATTATCAAAATAACTTCATGTTATTACGTTATTTTTCAAAAGGAGGGAGGTGTAGTGTATGCATATCGTTATAGGCAATGATCACTGTACCGTAAATATTAACTAATAAGTTGTGACACTTTGTTGCAATAAATACGGAAACACTTGACTTCAGTGTAACATGATCCGCCACTTCAGCGCATAGGGCTCAAACGGTTTGTCAGCGTTCTTATGCTGTCCAGCCGTTGCCACACACGAACATACATATGCATACATGACTCCACTCATACACTCATTAACGCAGTGAAGGAGACATCTCCGACCCTATAAAGTATATATATTCTTGATCAGGATCACCTCCTGAGTCGATATGAGCATGTCCGTCTGTCCGTCTGTCTGTCGGTTTCTACGCAAACTAGTCTCTCAGTTTTAGAGCTATCGAGTTGAAACTTTGCACACATCCTTCTTTCCTTTGCAGGCAGTATATAAGTCGGAACGGCCGGGATCGGTCGACTATATCCTATAGCTGCCATATAACTGATTGATCGGAAATGCCATAACTTTGGTGTTTTTTAATTTTTTTTTTTTTTAACACATGTTATGTTTGACCAAAATATCTTATGTACAAAATTTCATAAGGATCGGCCGGCTATATCCTATAGCTGTCATAGAACGATCGAAATTGGCATAACCTTGGTGTTTTTTAAGTTAGAAAGATGGGATTTGGTACAGATTTTATTTTGGAAAAAACAATCTGATCTACCAATTTTCATAAGGATCGGCCGACTATATACGATCCGCTATATATCTAATAATATAAGATGCGTGGCGCCACCTAGCGGACTGCGACTGAACTGCAAGGGTATATCAACTTCGGCTCCGCCCGAAGTAAGCTTTCCTTTCTTGTTTTTATATATGTTATGTGTCACTGTCACTATTTTTTGTTGCTTTTTTATTTAATTATTCACTACAGTCCACCCGGGGGCGCCAAAATGTTTATTGAGATTATTTTATCTCGTCGCGAGAACGAAAGGAAACAAAAGTGGCTGTAGAATTAAATTAAATTGCAAAAAAAACGAACGAAAACGAAAATGCGTTCACTCTTTTCAACGTTATAAATTCGATTACAATCAATCAACAAAAACTTAAGCCTAGCTTATCTAGTGCGGCGAAGCGGGGCGAATTCATGGGAGAGCGCAAGTGAGAGCTTCACTTGCGCTCCCGCTCCGCCCTAAACTAACTTATACTAGACTTCATAAAATTCCACTTAATTATCTACATTCAATATACAAGTCTATCATGCATTTAGGTTGGGAGAAAACACTTGATAAAGTGTATGATCATTACTGGTTTTCAGGTATGGCAAAATATGTTCGAAGATTCGTGGAAAACTGCATTACATGCAGAGTGTCTAAGGGTACGTCAGGAAAACCTCAAATGGAATTACACCCAATTCCAAAAATAAGCATTCCTTATTATAGATATATCGGGTAAATTGAGCGGAAAAAGCGATCGTAAGGAATATATTATTGCACAAATCGACGCTTTTACAAAATACGTTTATCTATATCACACCTTTTCCTTGGATGCTAATACTTGTATAAACGCAATGAAATGTTCGATTGCCATTTTTGGCGTACCAACACGTTTAATTGCCGATCGAGGGCGCAGTTTCACGGGCACAAAGTTTGTGCAATTTTGTTCTAGCCAAAAAATACAATTACATCTAATTGGAACGGGCGCAAGTCGAGCCAACGGTCAAGTAGAAAGGGTCATGAGTACACTGAAGAATCTTTTGACGGCTGTTAAGACAAGCTCTAGATCGTGGCAGGACGCACTAGGGGATGTTCAGTTAATCGTAGCACTAAGTTTAGTACTTTAGAACTTTAGATCGGTAAAGTTGGGCGACCACTAGGGTTGATACCTATTAGTGATACCGAAGATGACCACGAAGTTGGCCACTAAGAACATGGAGGATGCCGCTAGATATGAGAAGATAAAATTTGATAAAAATAAGGCTAAAGTAATAAGGTTCTGTGTGGGGGACTTTGTGCTGCTTAAAAACAGCGAGAGGCAGCAAACTAAATTAGATCCTAAGTTCAGAGGACCCTTTTTGGTGGTCGAGGTATTGGACGGAGAACGATACGTTTTAAAGTCTACACAGAACAATAGGCGTTACAAGTATCCACACGAAAGTTTGCGAAAGTTACCGGTAGGCAAATTCCAGAAGAGCTTGATGTAAATTACAAAGAACAACATCAGTTGGAAAAGTCTGTTGAAAAAGAAAGTGTTCGTGAAGCCATGTGATTGGCGATGGACGAGAGTTGCTTTAAAAATGTGTTCGATGAATTCGTGAAGCCATGTGATTGGTGATGGACGAGAGTTGCTTTAGAAATATGTTTGATGAATTCGTGAAGCCATGTGATTGGTGATGGACGAGAGTTGCATTCGAAATATGTTCGATGAATTCGTGAAGCCATGTGATTGGTGATGGACGAGAGTTGCATTAGAAATATGTTTGATGAATTCGTGAAGCCAACTGTTGGGCGATGGACGAGTAATGAGATTGATGAATTCGTAAAGCCAACTGTTGGGCGATTGACGAGTAATGAGTTTAATGAATTTGTGAAGCCGTGTTCTTGGGCGATGGACAATTTAATTTTTTTGAAAATGTGAAGAATTTAAAAATCGGCTTGTAAAAGTTTAGTTATGTATTTTGGATTACGAAGTAACTATTTTAACTGATTAATGTATAATTTGAAAAGGATTTATTGATCTTTTGTATGGAAATGGTTTATTAGAGAATGTTTGGTCATTGAGATTTTTCAATGACTTTTATCCAAAATAATAACAAAGTAGTTATTTGTTTTACCACGTTATAAAAATGTCTATTTATTTGCATTTGAAATGGAGTCAGAAAGCTCCGATTTATGATGCGTATGCACTGAGATAAAGACAAGTGGGCCCACCTTTTAGCATAGGGCGGGCGAAAGCTCGTTAACTTAATGACAACAATAAAATAAAGCCGAGCGGCCGAGAAGAGTCGGCTTGCGACTAACAAAAGATATGAGAAAAATGATTATATGCTAAGCTATAATTATTACATTTATATATATTTTACATTTATATTAAATTTATGCAGTGGCTGCTGCCTGACCCGACATACTCCCCCCAGTTGAGGCCTGTCCTTCAACTTCATCCTTAAGGGGCAATAAGCAAAGCTTGGTCACTGCGCGCTTGGTAGTTCCAGAAGCGGTTCTAACCACCGCCACTCGAGGCACTCTATCCTGACCAGGAACTAGATCCAGAATTCTAGCCAACGGCCACTTCATGGGGGGTAGGTTCTCGTCCTTGACTAGCACCACATCGTTAATCGCCAAGGCAGAGCCGGTATCCGATGCTTCCGCACCAAACCTCGGTTGCTGGAGCACATTATGGCTGATCTCCCGGAGCAAAGAGTCAGCGGTTGCCAGGTTTTCGGAGTAACTGGTGTGGATTACGCTCATGGAAATCAACAATTATAGCCCGAGTAACTGGATGGCTTCTAGGCAATATAATTGGATGGCGACTATCAAAATCCAATGTAGAATTTCTTAAACGACCGTCCACACGTACCAGGTCAGAAAGTCATTTACTCTGCTCAAAGTCCCGAGTCGCTCCTCTAAAAACAATTACGGTACCGAAACTGGAGTTATCTGGAGCAGAGATGCTAGCTCGGCTTATGTCGGAAGTAGCTCAGTTGAAGGTCTACGACGGGAGGTATTTCTGCTGGTGCGATTCTGCTGTGGCGCTGCCCTGGATTCGGGAGGAGCCCGCTTGTTTTAATGTTTTCGTCGCCAATCGAGTTTTAACAATCCAGGAATTGACCAGAACGATGGAATGGCGTTATGTTCCTACGTCTTTGGACCCGGCAGACATCCTCTCGCGTGGTGCTCTTCCCAAGGAGTTAGTTACTGACAACCTGTGGTCCCACGGTCCTGCGTTTCTTCTTGGACTTCAAGACCAGTGGCCAGCAGCGGTGCTAGCTGAAAAATCCACTCTGGAGCTAAGGGCAAGGGTTCTGCTAATCAAATCCCCGTACGTTGACGTGACAGCAGGTTCCAAGTACGCCAACTCTTTTCCAGCACTGCAGCGCGTGTTCGCTTATGTGCACAAGTTCTCACAGCGAGTCCGTCACAAGGGTGTCACTGCTAGCGACATTAAGGCTGGAACCCACCTACTATTGCGTTTGGTGCAGCGTGTGTATTTTTGGGATGACTTTTATCCAAAATAATAACAAAGTAGTTGTTTCACCACGTTATAAAAATGTCTATTTATTTGCATATGAAATGTAGACAGAAAGCTCCGATTTATGATGCGTATGCACTGAGATAAAGACAAGTGGGCCCACCTTTTAGCATAGGGCGGGCGAAAGCTCGTTAACTTAATGACAACAATAAAATAAAGCCGAGCGGCCGAGAAGAGTCGGCTTGCGACTAACAAAAGATATGAGAAAAATGATTATATGCTAAGCTATAATTATAAAATTTATATATATTTTACGTTTATATTAAATTTATGCAGTGGCTGCTGCCTGACCCGACAGAGAACATAAGAGATATGTTAAAAATAGAAGTTTAGTTATGTTAATGAACATTATATAAAGTTAAGATTATGTGATTAAGTTCTTTGAAAGCATTTAATAAAATTATAAAGTGGAATGAAATTCAGATGTTGATTATAGACACGAGGACGTGTATATGTCAGGATGGCCGTATCGGAGAGGAGGTAATTCAGTCTCTCGTTAGACATTAGACTTTAAGGTGTGACCATTGGTCGGGCGGGAATATATCAGTCCTGGTATGATGAGGACTTAGTTTGCGAACTAAGGCCGTGTGTGGCTTCGCTGTGTTGCTAGATCTGGTCCTTCTTTCTTTTTCATCTCTGCTTCGTATTGAGCTAGACGTGTGGACTTAACTGCTAACATTATTTGTCAAAAGATGAGCAGCAAAGACAACGAGGACTCGCTGCATCAACCAGAACATGACATGGAACACCACCAAGGGATCGAACAAACAAATCCCGAGCCCCCTCGAGAAGACTTAACTTATCCGACGTATATATTATGTTTTTTTTTTTTTTTTTTTTTTATTAAACTTTGCTTTTATTTATTGGATCTTCTCTTAATTTTGAGACTAACAATAAGTTTTCAAATCTTAACATTAACATTTAACTAACAGTAGACTAAGACTGCATTCTGGTTGCACGTCCCTCAAGACGGTCGCTGGGTGGGTAGGTCATTGCGACGAAGTCGTGATTGGTTGCTCAACCTTGTTAGACCTCTCGCCAGGTGGTTAGGGTGCGACAATAGCTTGCTAAAGTACTTTTCCTCAGTTCATAAAAAAGGGTTCAGTTTCTTCGACCACTCTCGGTTGCGAGTTGGAGCGCATCCAGCTACTAATAGCAAATAAATCACTCCCAACGGTCAGAAACAAAGAACGAAAATATGGACAGGGAAAATATTGCCCCCAAAATTATTATAGAGCCAGCCGTTGAAGAAGCGAGCGCTCAAGGCCTCCTAGATGCCCAGCAAGAAATTGGGCAGGAGATCGCAAGATGCATCCGGAATTATAAAAAGGATGGGCCGAATCGAAAACAAAAGGCATCATATTTCCAAATAAAGCTATACATTCTCGAAGAGGCTTGGGAAAGGTTCGGCGAAAATGATGAAAAAATTCAAGGAACGGCCAGGACCGAAAGCTACATCAAGTATGCTGAGGACCTCCGGACCAGTTGCATGAAATATGCGGCAACTTTCGAAAGCAGCCGTGACAAGCTGATGCAAGGCACAAGTCGAAAGGAAGAGGCTCAAGAACAAGTAGAAAATCAAGTTCAAGAGCAATCTCCACTCGTAGTTCCCATGGATAAACGATTAGCCGGATTATGTCGACGCCAAGGAGAACTTTTAGAGTCCGTAAGCGGTGCCTTACGAGAGTTTAAGGCATCCGGGGGAGGCCCAGGAGACTTACTAAAAACTTTATGGGCTCAGGTCCAAGAGATCCACTTGACAGTCTACGAGGAATTCGAAAACCCGATAGACAGTGGATATAACAAGCAGGCATACCTACAACTGCAAGCAGAGGTGCAGAATGCACTTATGGCAAAGGTTATACCTACTACAAATAGCATTGATGTGCAAATGCCCCGGATAAACATTCCAAAATTTGATGGGGATGCAATGAAATGGAAACAATTCCATGATTTATTTTCCTGTATGGTTCATGATACTAACATGCCATCAGTGAAGAAAATGTGGTACCTAAAATCCGCTCTCTCGGGAAATGCGGAGAGATTAATACGCCACATCGAGCTAAATGAGGACAACTACTTACATGCATGGCGCATAATAGTTGGGTCATATGACAATCCTCGGCTCATCGCGAATACAGTTATTCGTCGGCTACTTCATCAGAGCCCGGTCTCTGACAGTGCCAAATCAATACAGGAGCTGTATATAACAACTCTGGAAACCCTTGCGTCATTAAAGGGACTAGGCATCAATGTATCCACATGGGATGCATTTTTGGTGGTGTTGCTGACCGACAAGCTTGACATGACTAATAGAAGTCTATTTGAGCAGACAGTTGGTAATTCAGTAGAGATCCAGCCGCTACAAGTAATGCTGGAATTCTTAGAGCAAAGAATCAGAGTCTTGAGCTCAGGAAAGCCAACGGCAGCATTTAAAAGAGAGCCGAAAAATCTAGCGTGTGCGTCCAGCACGTCAGATAAACAGTCATTATGCTACTATTGCAAGGCTCCAAATCACGCGTTATATAAATGTGAGGAGTTCCGCGCAAAAACAGCATCCGAAAGATTGAATTGGGTACAAAAACAAAAAATGTGTGTCAACTGTTTCAAAACCGACCACAAATCAAAGGAATGTAAAGGAAGAAGTTGTTTCAAGTGCGACAAAAAACACCACACCCTGTTGCACCTGGAAGTCACAAACCTTCATTCCCCAACTGTCGGTGCCGCGGCTTACAAGAATTACAATCTTCTTGCAACAGCAAAGGTAGCGGTCCAGACAGAGAACGGGCAAGTAGCGAAATTTCGTGCCCTGCTAGATTCAGGATCCCAGATTAATTTGATCACTGAACGATTAGCATCAATGTTGTCACTAAAGCGCCACGATACAAAGCTCCGGATCGAAGGCATTGGAGGACAACCAAGAATGAGCAGAGCAAGAGTAACTATTCTCGTTAGCTCTCTTCACGGGGATTTCAGCCAGCGCATAGAAGCGTTTGTGCTTCCCCACATCATAGCTGACCAACCAGCTCAACCACTAACACATTGTGCGTTAAAGATACCCAATGAGTGTCCATTAGCGGATCCCCAGTTTGATAAACCTGGAAGGATAGATCTACTAATCGGCACCGAGCACTATTACTCGCTTCTCCTTCCAAATCAGCAGAAGGTCGGAAGAGATGGTGCCATGCTACAAAACACGAAACTCGGATGGATTGTAGCAGGCAGAGTTAAATCTAAAACTCAATCAGCCATAGCCTGTGGTGTCGGTGTCGGTGAAGAAACTGACGCACTGATTGAAAGGTTTTGGAAGCTAGATAATTTGGAAAACCAGACGAAACATCGATCTCCGTCAGAGGCACATTGTGAGAAACACTTTATAGAAACTCTGAAGAGAGCAGAAGACGGACGATTTATTGTGAAATTGCCGTTCGCCGAGCACCCTTCAGCCCTGGGGGAGTCGAAAGAAATTGCGATCAAAAGGTTTTTAGCACTAGAGCGACGATTAACCGGTGATGTTCGGAAAGGTTATTCTGAGTTCATGAAAGAATATGAAGCCTTGGAACATATGAAGTTTGTTCCAACAACACATGTACCCAACAATCACTACTTCATACCACATCACTGTGTTCTGAAGCCTGACAGCAGCAGCACAAAGCTACGAGTGGTGTTCGATGCTTCATGCAAAACATCAAGTGGGAAATCTTTAAACGACATATTACATACAGGACCCACTGTTCAGAGCGAGCTAATGGCCATACTACTACGCTTCAGAATACACAAGTATGTGTTCACGGCGGACATAGAAAAAATGTACCGGCAAGTATGGATCAATCCAGATAATCAGTTCCATCAGCTTATAGTCTGGAGAAATGATCCATCCGAGGATCTTAAGTACTATAGACTTAAAACCGTCACGTATGGAACCAAAACAGCTCCGTTTTTAGCCACGAAATGCCTAAATCATTTAGCAATCCGGTCACGGGACAACTACCCATTGGGGTCTGCGGCGCTTGAAAATGATTTTTACGTAGACGATTGCTTGACAGGTGCTGACTCAGTGGCAGAAGCAGTTCAAATCCAAAGTGAATTGAATAAAATATTGCTACCACACGGTTTCAAATTACGAAAGTGGTGTTCAAATAATGCAGAACTAATACAAGGAATACCAAAAGAGGATACTGTGAGCGATGTTAAGTTGGGTGAAACCTTGGACCAATACAGTGTTAAAACACTCGGTCTCATATGGATGCCCAATAAAGACAAACTTTGCGGACGAACGCAGCAAAGCGAAGCGCTGGTCATCACAAAGCGAGTGGTGTGCTCTGAGTTGTCACAAATCTTTGACCCATTAGGTTTGTTTGCGCCAGTGGTCGTAAAGGCAAAGATATTCATGCAACACCTCTGGGAATCAAAAATGGCTTGGGATGATGAATTGCCTTTAGAACTTCAGTCAGACTGGAAAACATATCGTTCTGACCTGCAAAGTCTAAATAAATTGCAAATTCCAAGACACATATTTGACGGAAAGGTTCCAGTCACGCAAGAACTACACACTTTTGTGGACGCCTCAGAAAAGGCCTATGGCGCAGCAATATACGTCCGAGCAACGTATAAAAATAAGCAAACCTCGGTGAGACTGCTATGTTCCAAGTCCAGAGTAGCACCCACAGCAAAGCAATCCTTGCCCAGACTAGAGTTGTGCGCAGCAGTCCTAGGCGCAGAACTAACGCACAGAGTCAGACAAGATTTACGCTTGTCGCTAGACACGGTTGCGGGGTTCTTTTGGACTGATTCATCCGTCGTGTTAGGGTGGATCAATGCAACAGCTTCCACTTACCACACGTTTGTGGCAACGGAGCAGTGTCAATGGCGTCACGTATCATCCGCCAACAATGCAGCCGACGTCTTGTCCAGAGGAACAACAGCTAGCAAACTCTCGAGCAACAGTATGTGGTTTTATGGACCCCTGTTCCTATATGGATCAAAGGAAAGCTGGACAA
>JAJJHT010005154.1:165967-184142 GCA_021223865.1 Drosophila pandora | reverse complement strand
ACGACTTGGATCCCTACTGGAATGATATGAAGGTACTTTCAGGTGGAGTAACGGAACTCGCACACAAATGCCAGGAATTGACCAACGTAGCAGCATGCAGTTCCATCCTAGAACATTTTAAACATATAATTGCAGAACTTGAGGCAGGAAATAACCTGATGCATCACTCTCGGCAACGTAGATCACCGTTTAATGTTGTTGGAACTATGGCCAATTCATTATTCGGTGTACTCGATTCCACATACGCAGAAGAGATGGTCAAAACTATCACTAAGGTGAAGGGTAATGAGAACTTCCTCCTACAGCTGCTTCAGAACCAGACGTCCATTGTTGACTCCACCATCAATTTGGTGCGAAAGGGAAGGTTGGCTACCAACAACCGCTTACGATCTTTGGAACAGCAGATGACCCTCATAAATAAGCAACGAGGACAGTACCAAGGCGCACATTTAGAGCAAGCGTTTATGATCCTCACGACACAATTGAATCTACTTGCAAATGGTTTACAGCGAATGCAGAGTGAGATAACTAATGTATTGACTGATGCTCGCCACAAAACAATCAGTCCAATTTTAATATCACCTACACAGTTACGAGACCAGCTCGACCAAATGCGGGATCATTTACCCCCCGACCAGATCTTGCCAGTAGCCACAACGGATGTTGTTCAGCTATACAAAATAATGTATGCGCAAGGCAGTACGACTGATACTCACGCCATTTTTCGAATCACAATACCATTGGTGTCGTCAGAATTATTGGATGTCTTCAGCATCGTGCCCATTCCAATATGGGAATCGAAAGGTTGGACGCTGTACAATCTTCAGACACCGATCATAGCTGTCAATGCCCATAGAGATCGCTTTATTGGGTTTAGTGAAGACGAATTCAAAAGATGCACTTCTATAAAAATTGAGCAGCATATTTGTTTCAATCACTTAACGGCATACAATGTTGACAGTCGATGCGAATTCCAGTTATTTAATAACAAGACTGGAACAGAATGTCACAGAAATCCTGTGCACTCTAGCATGGTGTGGTTAAAAACTCACCAATCTAACCAATGGATCTTCGCGACCAAGGACTCCATGGAACTTCAGGCAGTATGCAGTGGAGTTTCATCAACAGTCAACATAAAGGCGACTGGTATACTGAAATTGCCCATTGGTTGCACAGCACGCAATTTCAATATAAGTTTGACCACATTCGGCACTATGACCACTGAAGTACAAACTTCGTTCAGTCGATTCGGAAATATCTCCGAGCCCCTAAAGCCCATAGAGGAACCATCAGAATTCGGGTTAAGGGCCCAATCACCAAGTATAGACGACACAGAATTAGAGATCCTACAACATCGGTTAGCCGATCTACAAAGAAAAGATGCACCGTACCAACTGGACCACCAGACAACTATGTCATACACAGCATTTGCCATTTCCGTCATCATACTGATACTGATAGGCATTCTCATCATGCGACACAGACGGTCGATTTGGACGCCAAAGCTTAGAGGGACTACAAGAAGTTCAATTCCCGAACCTACCCCAAGACAATTTACTATAGAGCTGGACGACGGTTGAACACCTGTTCAACGGCCGGGAGAATGTTAAGTCATAAGCATTTAATATTTAGGTCACAAAAACACGATTTACACATAACAAAGACACAAGTACAATAAATATATAATAAAGAAAATATTAGGTCAAAAAACCTACATAAAACGATGAACATTAAAAAAAGACCAAACACTACAGAAACAACAAACTGAAAAGCAGCAAGGACTGCTGACATTACAAGTTCATGCAACCGACAAAATATTGCAGAATTACACTTTTTAAAATTGTTAATTTATCATTTTTATATTTTTTGCTATATTCCATTAATTTACCACTTAAGAAATATCTATGTATCGAATTAGCTATAAATATTGAACCTTTATATGAATAAAATCAGTCTCAGACAAATCTACTCTGAACTCAGTAATTTCTCCACGTCCAATTTGTTCAAGTGCAAGTTGCGGCAACAACCCAGCAATCGGTTTATGTACCCTTTGCTTCTATTCAAACATTTCAGATAAACAATTATTATGATTGACTTTTTCCATCTCGCTGGAAAGTGGCCAAGTTTTGCGATGGCATTGTAGAGCTGGGTGATAGTGCAGACGGCGCAATATGGAAGCTCAATGATCATTTTGGGAGTTATGAGGTCGCAGCCTGGTGATTTTTTCGGATTTAGTTGATTTTTGATGATATTAGCGATTTCGTTTGGGCGAAACTCGATTGGTTCATGTTGAAGCTGAGGCTCATATGGTAAAGTCGGCAAAGTAAAGGCACTAGTGGCCGGATTTGGTTGGAAGATATTTTTAAGGTGATTGGCAAACGTGCTGGCTCTGTCTGCATCGCTGCGCGCCCAGCCGCCTGTGGGATTTCTAATAGGCATCACGGTTTCTTTCGGTGAGCTTAGAGTTGGGTGAGCTCCCCATAGTGAGTGTTTTGTACTAGAAGTTGACAATTGCTCTATATAGCGGCGGTGGACATAAGCTTCTTCTTGCTGTAGGGCTTTAGTAAGTTGACGTGAGGCATGTCTAAAGCTTTGCTTAGTAGATGGCGATCTGTGGAATTGCCACTCGCGACGTGAACGCCGCTTTTCGAGGACGAGCTGTACGATTTGTAGATTTGTCTTTTTATTGCTTTGTGTATTTATAGTTTGCGATGTTGAGGCTCGAGCTGCAGAGACGAGTACAGACTCAAGTGAATTAACAAAGCTGTCTACGTTGGCTTCATCGTGGAGATGAGGACTTAGCTCAATGTGTGAGCTGATATATTTTCTGTACTTAACCCAATTGGTTTTCTGTGAGGTCAATTTTAATGGTTGTTCCAATGTTCCTGGATGTCGCAGTAGAATAAACAGGACAGGTGAGTGATCAGATGAAAGATCCGATAGGCAATTGGCGCTTATCAGATTTTTAGGGATAATTTTGGTAATCGCAAAGTCTATTAAATCAGGTAGTTTCCTTGGGTCTGCCGGCCAGTATGTTGGTGTGCCAGAAGAAACATAGTCGAGCTTGTTCTTGGCTTTGATAATTGCATTATAGAGCTGCTTCCCTTTTGGAGTCACGAGACGGGATCCCCAGTGTGTGTGCTTGGCATTGTAGTCTCCTGCTGCTATGAAGTGGTCTCCAAGTGTGTTGAAAAACTGCATAAACTCATCTTCAGCTATATTGAAGCGAGGGGGGCAGTATACGGCGGCTAGTGTAAGTTGATTGCCAGTATTTAGTTGTATCTTATAGATGTGGCCTGTAGGTAGTTTTTAGCAAATTTGTTTTGATAATGGTGCTTTATGCGGCTTCTGATTAGAATTCCAGTCCCACCATGTGCTTTACCATCTGGATGATTTGTTCCGTAGAATGAATATCCTCGTAGTTGAAAATTGTATTTGTTTGTAAGGTGTGTTTCCGAAAGCAGCATTACATCGATATAATTGTCGAGTAGGAATTGAGCTAACTCAAGTTTATGTTGCGAAACGCCGTTAGCGTTCCACGTAGATATCCGTAGGAAAGCCATTATTTGGATTGTTGTGAAACCAGCATTTGAATCAATAGATTTTGGTTTCGCATTAAATCTTGCATAGTTGTGCGCATAAACGACATAAATTCCGTCAGGCTTTGTTGTAGGCTGCATATCATAGCTTCAAAGTTGCTTTTTGGCTGCTCTGTTGGTTGATGTTGGTGAGCCGTGTTCGGTTCTTGGTATGCTGATTGCTGAAATGAGCTTCTTGAGGCAGGTGTCGCCAGTCCTGATTTTAAGGCGCTTGCGTATGTCACATTTTTGTCAGAGTTAATGGGTCCTAGTGAGGATCTGGCTGCAGTCGAGAAGAAGACTTCAGGGTTTGATCTGGACGCCGTGAACTGTCCATTTTGGGTGCGGGCAGCTATTCCTTTCTGGTGGATGCGACTTTTCAGCTCCTTATAGACTGGGCATCCTCTATAATTAGCAGTGTGATTGCCACCGCAGTTGCCGCACTTTTTCGAGTTGCTGTCATCTTTGCTCGCTGGGCAGTGTGCGGAGTCATGAAGCTCTCCGCAAACTACACACACCGGGCGCAGTTTACAGTATGACCTTGTATGGCCATATTCCTGGCAGTTCGCACATTGTACCGGGCCATTGCGTTTGTGCGGTTCCTCAACTGTAATTCTGCGGTGCAGCAGGTACTGAAGATTGTATATTGGGTGCACTTCGTATTTCTTCAGGAGCTTGGTTTCTGGTTCGAGCTCAACCTTAAAGAGTGGCTGCGGCTTTCTATCCCTGTTAAGGATATTAAAGACTGTCTTGGCGCTAAAACCCTTCTCCTGTAGCGCCTTTTTTATCTCTGCAGGCGTTACTTCGGGCTCTATGCCCTTAAGTACGATTTGCAGGCCCTTGCTGCTTTTTAGCTCATATGTGTAAAAGTTCTTTTTATTCTCGGTAAGATATTTTGATAATACTCTGTAGTTATCTTCAGACTTCATTTGAACTTTTGTTACTTGAATGTTGCCCTTTACAAGGGGTATTATGTGGAAGTTATCCTTACCAATAAGCTCAATAATTTTGTTGACAAGAACATTGGAACTTTTTCGCGTATATAGATAGGCGGAGGTTTTGGCTTCCTTTTCTCAACTTCAGTGGATTCGACCGCCTCAACCTCATCGGCGTCTGCCAAGCTTTTAAATCGGTTTGAGTTAGTGGGCGTTTCTTTTGCTGCTAGGCTAGCATTGCCACGGGTTATTTTGCGTTTGGAATTCAGGGGGCTCAGCTTCCTTTTGATTTGGATGTAGCGATCCATGCCAGTCTGCACAGCCGGCTTAATATAGTCATTCTTTTTGTTTTGGTTTTCGGGTAGCGCGGACGTATTACTATTTGCGCTGCTAGCTGATGACGTCGTTAAACGCGCTGTCGATACAGTTGCGGTTGTTGTTGTTGTTACTGTTGACGTTGTCAAAGAAATTGAGGTGCTAGTTACTGCACTCTTTGGCTGCAGAGACATCGATGGTATCGAGGGGGAGCAGGAACGCGATCTCTCGCTCTCTACGTTTAAGAATTCGGTCAAGTTGGGGGTAATTGACCGCGCTTGATCAGAGCTTGCATGGTTTTCTGTTGCTTTAAAAGAGAAGTACGCGTTGTTTCTTTGTACTGAAAGCCGTCTCTCGTCTTGCTCACGTTGAAGTTGTGTGCGAACGTCGTTTAAGCTCATTGCAGTCGAGGTTGATTTAGTTTGAGTTTTAAGAGTTGTGTTTTATATTAATTAATTAATTAATTAATCAATATAAACATTAGCGATTTCATCGCAAAAAGCGTCTTTTCGCGTTATTGTAGATTTCTTAGACCAGTCACTGCACTTTTATGATTTTATTGAATATTTTTTCCCGTAGCACAATAAAAAACACGTCTGCATGCGACGACTGTCGGCCGAAGATTGGGACGTATATATTTGAATAAATATATATTTTCCCCCTTTTTTTCTTCTTTTTTTCCCATATTTTTATTAAATTATTTTTTTATCATTTTTTTTTGCATATATATATATATTTTTTTTTGTTTTATAATTTTTTTCAGTGTGTATTTTTGTTAACATTTTTCTTCTTCCTAACCTTTTTTTGATTTTCAAATTTTTAAATTTGTAGTTTTTATTCTTCATCTTTTTTATATAATACCTATGTACAATTCCTAAAGTTTTCGGGTGACGCGTATTCCGCTGGAGCCTCTACGCACCCGAAAACTGTCCCCCACCTGTCAGATCACGTTCCATCTGTAGGTCTTCGCCTGACCTCCTCCTCCACTTTCCGCTGCAGCTCTGGCTGCCAGCTTTCTTGCGGCACCTCCCCTCTGTCTCCTGCCGAATCCGTCCGCTTGAGGATTCGCCTCGGTGGCCTCTTCTCCGGACACGACGTCTGCCGCTCCAACGTTGGCCTTGCCTTTGGGGCCGGCCACACGCATGGACCTCGCGTCCATGGCTCTATGTCCTCCACCGCTGCGTGCTCCTGGGGGTGCGGGGTGGGTGGCCTTGCCGGCTGCCACTTCCGACTTCCGGCCACTCTCGTGGCCCCGTCATCCTCCTTATTCGGGCGTCCACCATATCCTTCCTGGTCCACCGGATCCGCAGGGTGGCCCTGCTGCGCTGGCATCTCCGGCGCGCAGCTCTCCTGAGAATTGCAGCGCGCCCCACTGCCACCTCTGCCTTCCACCGCCGCACCACCTCCTTGGCCATCGCCGTGGCCAAATTTAGCCTGGCCCTGGACGGCAGGGTTGCGTCCGCCTCCCTTCTTTCCTGGCTCCTCTGGCTTCTCTGGCGCAGCGCCGACAGCTCCTGACTGGACCGGTGGTCCTCTCTCCCGGAATTCCTCGTCCTCCTGTTCCTTTTTCCGTCATCACCCGTAGGACCCTCCTCGTCGCCCGGAGCCGCCGGATGTCCCATCCTGGCATGTCCATGATTTCTACATCGCTTTCGTCCGATGAGACCACTCGCTAGTGATGAGTCCATGTTTGTTGAAAAAAAAGAAGGCCAGCTGGTGACCACCGCCGCCTTTTTAAAGGCATAAATTTCGGCCGCCTAAAATAGTTCAGTTCTTGCGGTTCCTATATCCAGTTTCATGCTCCCGTTGTGGGTTTCTCGTCATTCCTTTTTCCGTTTGTTTATGTGTTTCAGTGTACGTGTATGTGTTATGTATATTCATCTTTTTGTTGATACATATATAATTATGTACGTTTGTATGTTTTCGTTTTTGTTTTATGCCTACGGCGCCGACTCCTCCGCTTAGGCTATAAGCTCACTTACGTGTGCCCTTTTTTCCTTCTTCGTGCCAACGTGACAAAGCACAGCGATCACTGGCGATATAAAGTTCACCACCGTGTACGGTCCGTCGTATTTTGGCGATAGTTTCGCCGCGAAACCTTCGGCTGCTTGGTATAGATGGTTATCTTTCGCCCATACTAGGTCGCCGATTTTTGGGCTCCACTCCCGCCTTCTCAGGTTGTAGTGCCGAGCTTGCTCCTGCGCCGGTCGCTCCATGTTCCTTCACACCAGCTCGAACACTTCTTTTAGCTTCGCTGCATTCACTGAGAACATGGCTTGTGGTGCTCCCGCCCCCAATGCCTTTTTATCTTAACCTTGGGTTACGAAGCATGGCGAGTATCCCGTGGCGTCTGGCACGCTTGAGTTCACTGCCAGCCACTCTGGCCAGTGTTCCTCCCATGTCCTTTGATCTTTGCTTGCAAACTGGGCGATCATTGTCTTGACCGTCCTGTTTGCCCTTTCTGTAGGGTTTTCCTGCGGCGTGTATGGTGCGGTAAATTGATGCCAAACTCCGAGCTACTCGAGAAATTTTTTGAAGCTCCTACTGGTGAACTGAACACAATTGTCTGTCACCATCACCTTTGGCACCCCGTACCTCGCAATAATGCTTTCGCGAATCGCCTTCTGCAGCATCTCAGTTGTGGCCTTCCGCATTGGAACCATTTCTGTCCACTTTGAAATCCGATCGATCATTACCAACAGCATGGTGTTTCCATGCTTGGACCTCGGCAAAGGTCCTACGAAGTCCGCACATACCGTCGCCCATGGCTCCTCTGGGACCTGTGTCAGCATTTTTCCTGCGGCCTGCATCTGAATTGGTTTATATCGTAGCATGTTTCGCACTTTCTGACATACTTCCTTATGTCCTTTTGCATCCCTGGCCAGAAATACCTTGCTACCATTTTTGCAATTGATTTTCTTCCACCTAGATGTCCCGCTGTGCGTCGTGATTCTTCTTTTGCACCTGCTGCCTTATATCCATTAGCGCACACAGCTTGATGCTACTTCTTCGCTTCCGGCTCTATGTGGAACATGTCGGTAAACCAGACCTGCCTCTTCTACGTACTCCGGATATTTCTGTAGGCTTTCTCGTATTTCCCTTTTCAGTGCGCTTATTCATACGCACTCCACGTCTTCGCTTGTTGAGGCACTTCTCAATTTTTCTATTATCGGCTGGCGGGAAAATGCATCTGCAACTACGCTCAGCTTACCTTTTCTGTAGCTGATAACATTTTTAAACTGTTGCAACTCGAAGATCCATCTCGCGATCCTTCCAAGTGGGCTCTCTATAGTATTCAGCCATTTCAGCGCCATATGATCCGTGATCACGTCGAAATGGTACCCCTCCAGGTATGGCCTCATCTGCCGAATTGCCTATATTATTGCTAGGCACTCTTTCTCAGTCGCCGAGTAATTTTTCTCTGCGCCTATCAGCCTGCGTGTGGCGTAAGTGACCACTCGCTCGCCCTCATCGGTGTCCTGCGTCAGAACTGCACCCACGCCCCATTACTCCCATTACTCAAATCAACTTCATGCCCGAGGAGCAGTCCGGTGAAGAAGACTATGATTCCGTTGCGCAGGCATGCGCCACAGAAATAGAGGATGACCTGGACGCGGAAGACTCTATTAATTTTTAAGCGTAAAGTCCCTACTCCCGTACATTACACGTACGCTGGCAGGAAGGGAAATAAAGCTTTTAATCGATACAGGTACCTAAAAAAATTATATTACTCCACTCCCGGGGCTGAAAGGCGTCGTGGCTGTGGACACCCCTTTTAACGTAAAGTCAATCCACGGCTTTACAAAAATCGAGAAGAAATGTTTTGCTTCCATATTCAATGTTAAATCACCATTTTTCATTCTCAAAGTCCTGAAGGATTTTGACGGTATTATCGGTGTCGACTTGCTTAAACAAGTGAATGCGAAACTCGATTTTACTGCAAATACTTTCCACACTAATAATGGATCCGAAAAGATCCAGTTCGCTAAGGCAGAAAATGTAAACTTTATCAAAATAGATGACGAGGACGTTCCCCCCGCAGTAAAAACCGCCTTTGACAAAATGATAGGGGAAAATTACAAAGCCTTCGCTGATCCAGACGAAGCACTTCCTTTCAATATAAATACTGTTGCTATAATTAAAACAGATGGGGAACCGGTGTACTCAAAGTCGTACCCGCAACCCATGGGTGTAACTGAGTTCGCCAACGCAGAGGTTAAACAACTTCTAGCGGACGGCGTAATAAGGCCATCCAAGTCTCCTTATAATAATCCAACGTGGGTTGTTGACAAAAAAGGAACTGACCAGAACGGGCCAGGAAGAAGCGACTCGTTGTCGATTTTAGAAAACTAAACAAAAAAAACCGTAGACGATAGAAACCCTATCCCTGCGATTACGACAATATTGTCGAACCTAGGCGAGTCAAAGTTTTTTACAACACTCGACCTTAAATCCGGCTTCCACCAAATAGAGCTGGCAGAGAGAGACCGACAGAAGACGGCTTTCTCAATAAACAATGGTAAATTCGAATTTTGTAGATTGCCATTCGGACTAAAGAATGCTCCGAGTATTTTCCAAAGAGCTATCGATGATATCCTACGAGATGGAATTTCAAAGATATGCTATGTTTATGTAGACGATGTCATAATATACTCAAAGACGAAAGAGGACCATCTTAATGACATAAGATGGGTTCTAGGAAAACTTTCCTAAGCAGGTATGAGAGTATCTCAAAAAAAAAATCAAAGTTCTTCAAAAAGAGCGTTGAATACTTGGGATTCATAGTGACACAAGGAGGCTTGCGGACATCACCCGAAAAGGTCAAGGCCATCAAACAATTTCCCCAACCAAAGCCCTTTTCGAGCTGAGATCTTTTCTGGGGTTAGCAAGCTACTATAGATGTTTTATTAAGAATTTTGCAGCAATTGCAAGGCCTCTTACTAACATTCTTAAGGGTGAAAACGGTAAGACAAGAAAATACCAATCAAGAAAAATAAGCATTGAAATGAACAAGGAACAGATGGAAACATTCTACAGACTAAGAGAAATCCTAGCATCAGAAGATGTTTTACTTTCCTACCCAGACTATAAGAAACCGTTCGATCTAACAACGGACGCATCAGGTTTTGGTCTAGGGGCGGTTCTATCGCAGGCTGGTCGCCCAATTACAATGATATCACGCACTCTGCGTGATAACGAAAAGAACTATGCAACCAACGAACGAGAACTCCTCGCCATAGTCTGGGCACTACAAAAACTCCGCAATTATTTGTATGGAGTAAAAAACTTACAGATCTTTACCGACCACCAGCCACTCACTTACGCCGTCTCTGATAAAAATCCTAACGCTAAACTAAAGCGCTGGAAAGAAATCTAAAAGCAAAGGTGATTTATACACCCGGCAAAGAAAACTTTGTCGCTGACGCGTTGTCCCGTTGCCAAAACATTAACGCTTTAGAGGAAGAACAGGACTCCGATATGGCTACCATACATAGCGAGGAATCGCTAACTTACACCATAGCCACAACGGACACCCCGGTTAACTGTTTCAGGAATCAAATAATAATTGAAGAAAGTAACAGCTCATCCGTAGACACGTTCATTCTGTTTAAAAGCAAAGTTAGACACATAGTTAAAATAAATGACCGCGGTAACCTATTAAATACCTTGCAAGAGGTGGTTAACGCCGAAGTGGTAAACGCAATATATTGCTCCCTACCAATCCTGGCATTTATTCAACACGAACTCGTGGAGCTATTCCCGAACACTACGTTCAGACATTCAAAATGCTTTGTACAAGACATAACGGACGGAACCGAACAGAGAGAGATCATGGTAACCGAACACAATAGAGCGCATCGAGCAGCCCAGGAAAATGTGAAACAAGTCCTAAGGGACTATTTTTTTCCAAAAATGTTCCGGCTGGCAACAGATGTGGCATCAAACTGCAAAATCTGTTCCATGGCAAAGTACAAACGCCACCCATCCAAACAGGCAATAGCACAAACATCTATACCTACTTCTATAGGGGAAATCCTCCACATTGACATTTTTTCCACAGACGGAATTCTTTTCCTTACGTGTGTGGACAAATTCTCGAAATTCGCCACAGTACAGGTGATCGCGTCAAGAGCTATTGTGGACGTAAAAACTCCAATAATGCAAATAGCGAATTTTTTTCCAAAAGCAAAAACGATCTACTGCGATAACGAGAAATCCTTAAATTCCGAGACCATAAAATCCATTCTCCTGAACAACTATAACATTACCATTTCTAACTATTTCAAACGGCCAGGTAGAGAGATTGTTTGAAGCTAGATAAAAATCTAATTGACACCACTGAGATAATTCTTCTTGCAACTAATAAATATAATAAATTCCTTCACTCGGTGACTAACGAAAAACCCATGTCTTACATCCAAAATCCACAGAATTCGAGGCAGAAATTAGCAAAAAAATCCAACAAGCTCAGGAGAAAACCCTCGAACACGTAAACAAAGATAGGACTCATAAAACTTACCAAGTGGGCGATAAGGTTTTCCTGAAAGCAAACAAACGCCTGGGGCTTACACCACTGTGCTCAGAAGAGGTTATTGATGCAGACCTGGGGACCACGGTCCTTATTAAAGGGAGGGTGGTCCACAAGGACAATCTACGTTAATCGTCCTCACAAGATTTTGACCTACCCCCTTGTTCTTTCTTTATTCTTTCTAGGTTACAGAAATATTTCTAAATTTTCATACTAACGGCTGTTAAGACGGACGCGACATTAAAACTAAACGATTACACGAACGCGGACTATATCCTGATAGAAGACAATGACATTGTAATCTGGGAAAATTACGGATACCTACAGAACGCAACGAACATGACGACCTACGAGGACTACGCAGACCAGACAGAAGCAATGACGAAGACATTCACAGACGACCACAGAACACCAGTTATAGCAACGGACCTTAGACATATTCGCAAGTTGGTGACCACCCTTAAGTTCCACCACAGGGCTACTAGAAGTATCAATCTAATTGGCACAGCTCTCAAGGTTATTGCAGGTACGCCTGACTTTAATGATTGGAAGCAGGTAAGATTTAATCAGGACAGGTTAATATAAAATTTCAAGAACGTCTAAATGAGCTCGCTAACGCAATGAATCAGATTCAGAAATACGAAACAAATAAAGAAACACACTTGTTAGAAATCATTTTAGCCCAGAATAGAATCATCATTACAGACCTAGACCTAAAACATCCTTATGGGCCTAACCCTAGCAAAATTAAATATTGTAAGCCCAGCTATTCTAGATGGTGCCGATGTAAGCGAATTCAGAGACAAACAGCCAACTAATATTAATATTAGTTTGGTAGAAATATTAGAAATATCTAGCATAAGTGTTTTTCAAAATTTCGACATTCTGCACTTTCTCATTAAATTTCCTAATCCTAAGCTCGTATGTAAGAGAATAACAGTCTACCCGGTTCAACGCCATAATAGAATCCTGAACTTCGAGAGCGGGAATTTAGTTGCCGAATGCTCAACACGAAACCTCAATATCGGCGACTGCAAAACAACGGTAGCTGCCGCATTTTGCAAGGAACTAAAGAACGGCACATGTGCCCAACAGATAGTCTCTGGGGCCACCGCGCACTGCTCCACGCTCCCAGGTCATCTAGATCCAATAACCATTGTGGACCACGGAACCCTCATCATCAACGATGCTAACGTAACGGTCCGGAACCTACCTGGTAGCGTACTCCAACAAGGTGGCGCTCAACGGAACCTGGTTCATAAACCAGCTGGGCAGCTCACTGAAAAAACCTGCCGTGTCGGCTATGAAAATAATAAACGTCCCTGCTCACTATAACCGGCTCAGCCTCCCGTTTCTTCATGAGCTTAGCCTAAGTAACCTACACCACATCGGGGCCCTCAGAGAAAGACTGTCATTGGAACCCCGTCTCAACATTTGCATTATTCTACTGGCTGCCCTTTCCCTATGCTCAATCCTGTGGATTGCCAAATATCACCTGAAGGCCAATCGCCGCAGGAAATCGAGGGCCGACGACGATGTAGAACGAGTGGTGAGAGCTTCACTTGCGCTCCCGCTCCGCCCTAAACTAACTTATACTAGACTTTATAAAATTCCACTTAATTATCTACATTAATTATACACCGGCCCCGTTGAAGGCCTTCCTTAGGCTTCAACTATTGGCAACCTTGCCAGCTTGTGGACTGCTCTCCGATATACTGCTCCTCTACTCGTCCTGACGTCGGCGACCCTGACCCTTCCGTCCGCGCCGGCGTGAGTCTCGACGACCCTGGTGGTGATCCACTGCTGGGGCGGCTGGCGACCAGGACCAGATCGCCCTTCCTGGCGTCCTCCTGCTCCCGCTGCCACTTCGACCGCGCCTGTAGGCCCAAGACGTACTCCCGGAACCAACGCTGCCAAAACGTGTGCTTGATTGACGAGACAAGCCGCCATCGCCGCAAGCACGTTAGACCCTGCTGGTCCGGGGTCCGCGGTGCTGCTGCCTCCCATAGTCCGCCCATGTGCGGAGCCCGCGGCGGTATGAACGCAACTACGCATCCTTTTTTTGATGCGTATTGCCGCAGCTCGTCCGCTTCGCTCTCGATCTGGTACCGCAGTGCCGCGAAGTGGCGACTCGCTCCGACAAAGTTCGTCGCGTTGTCGCAGTGCACGATCTGCGGACATCCTCGGCGCCCAACGAACCTTTGAAAAGCCAATAGAAAGGAATCAGTTGCCAAATCGGAAACTACTTCTAAATGTACTGCTTTAGACGAAAACAAACAGGGCAATGTAGGACTTGTATGGTGGCCTACCACGAATTTTCAAGGTCGTCTTAATAGGGCCACAGAAATCCACGCCACATATGGAAAATGGGCGGAGAGCACGAACTCGATCTAAGGGTAATTCTCCCATGATTTGAGTCATCAGATGAGGCTTGCATTTAAAACAGCGTATGCATGACCGCACTGTCTGACTGCAGACTTCCTGCGCGTTTATTATCCAAACGCGCTGTCGCAAGAGACTCACTAGTGCTCGTGGACCCACATGAAAATTCGACTCGTGCAAGTATCGGACGTAGCTCTGAACAAATTGAGAGCGCTTCGTCAACAATACTGGAAACTTGGCATCGTACGAAATAGGAGCATTAGCTAGTCGCCCCCCGACCCGCAACAACGAAAAGGTAAGCCCAGCCTGAGAGGTTTCATGGACAAACGGACTTAGCTTCTGTAGGCTTGGGCTAACAACAAGATTTTTTCTAACATTTTTAATTTCCTCTTGATACTCGTGCTCTTGGACTATCTGGACAATTTTATTAAACGCGTCTTGATATTCGACAGGTGAAGGTACATTATCAGAAGGAACTACTAATTTTTTACACTTCTTTATAAAGCGGACCGAGTAAACGAACACTCGCAGCAGTTTTAAGTGAGAGGAAAATCCTTAGAGACCGTAGAGACCATTGCAGTCATTCCGACCGCACTCTTCTTTGCTTCCATCTGCAAAATCTCTGGTGACGGATCAAACCGAGGGCTCGTTGGCCACTTATCTTCCGGCTCCGTTAAAAACGATGGACTTGTGAACCAAATTGATTCTATCGTTTCCTTTACGTCTCCACCTCTTGACACAATATCTGCCGGGTTCTGTTTAGTTTGTACATGCCGCCACGTGATATTCTCTGACCACTCTTGAATCTCAGCAACTCTATTTGATACGAACGTTGACAACGACGATGGATGGGAACGAATCCAATAAAGACAAACTTCCGAATCTGACCAATATACACTTCGTTCGATCGGTGCTTTGATAAGAGGTTTTATTTTGCGACAGAGGTCCGCGAGAAGGTGAGTGGCACATAACTCAAGACGGGGGAGCGTCTTTGTCTTGAGCGGCGCTACTTTCGACTTTGCTGTCAACAATGAGACTTTACTACCTTCTGCAGATTTGCAACGGATATAGACGCAGGCTCCATAGGCTCTCATCGATGCGTCAGAGAAAGCATGAATTTCAATTGGTGACATTGGCTCACTCATCACAAATCTCGGTATTGAGATCTCTTCTAACTGTGACAAGGCAAGCTGAATCTTGTTCCATGCGGTTTCCAAGTGCAGTGGAATGGACTCATCCCAATCTAGCTTATTAAGCCAAAGTTCCTGTACAAGGATCTTTCCTTTAATAAGGATCGGGCTTAATAAGCCAAGAGGGTCGAAAAGCTTTGACGTCACCGAAAGAATATTTCGCTTAGTCGACCTTTGACCCATGACTGACATATCAATTTCGAATTTAAATACATCATCTTTAGGAACCCAAACGATTCCTAATGTTTTTGTCAGCTCTGAGTCCGAAAGTGTTATTGGCTTAACCGTGCTCTCGGATGCAGTAACTTCAGGCGAGTTTGAAAACCACTTTGTCAATTCAAACCCAGCGTTTTGAAGAACCTGAGTTACTTCAGACTTAATTGTCTTTAGCTCCTCCACGCAACCAGCACCCGTTAACATGTCGTCGACGTAAAAGTCAGATCCAATAACTTTAGCAGCTCGAGGGAATGTATTTTTCGCGGATTCATTCAACCTCTTCAAACACCTTATGGCCAGGAATGGGGCTGGTGCAGTGCCATAAGTATCAACACCGTTACTTGCTTGCACAATTTCAAGGACTTAGACGGGTCTTTTCTCCACACTATCAACTGGTATCGTCGATCTGCTTCATTTACCATCACTTGACGATACATCTTTTTTATGTCGGCTACCAGAGCGAATTTGTTTAGCCGAAATCTAAGAAGAGTTGAGTAAAGCTCTTCCTGAATTGTTGGACCCACCATCAACAACTTATTTAAACACCTCTGTGTGGATGTCTTGCAGGACGCATCGAAAACGACTCGTAGCTTGGTCGTTGTACTTTGTATGACGTAGTGTAGAGAAGCAAGAACTTCATTGCTTGCAGGGGACATATGGCCTAGGGATTCGTATTCTTCCATAAATTCCAAATACATTTTCTTTAAGTTCGGATCTCGAGAAGATTTTTTTCCCGAGCGACAGAAATCGGTGTTTGGCTATCTCGAATGAATTGCCCAAAACGCTGGAAGTTTCACTTCCGATAATGTTCCTCACATAGCTCTTGTTCTGGCGACAACATCTTTTTAGAAGATGGAACTTCTTCCAACGACCAGAATTTTTTCAAGTTTTTGTCTATTGACTCTTATATTTCGTCTTGGCAATTTAGACTAGAGACCGGCTGTGGAGGAGTTGAGGAATTTGCCAGATATTTTCCCGATACTATCCACCCAAGGAGAGTTTTTTGAAGGATGGGATGGTTCGGACCTTGTTTTATTTGGCCAACGGACAAAAGTTCGAAAAATGACTCAGCTCCAATTAGCATATCTATCCGCTGAGGTTTGTAAAAACATGGGTCCGCTAACGGCAAGTTCCTTGGTAGGGTCCAATCTTTTACGTTCACTGACTGGTCAGGGTGATAGCCTGAAATGGTTTTCAAAACCCAAAAGTCGAACGGAAACTCGCTACCATTGACTCTCGACTTCACCACGGTGTGTATCTTTTTCTTAACTTGTGAATTAGTTTGACCAATTCCAAGCAAGTTGATGCACGATTCCTCCCTACGGATCTGTAAGCGTTGAGCAAAATCTTCTGTAATAAAATTCATTTGTGACCCTGAGTCATGTAATGCTCGGGCCAAGATGTGCTCACCATTTTTTGTGCGAACGCTTACGATCGACGTTGCTAACAAAACCCTTTCTACAGACGACGCATGCAAAGCATGTGAAGTAGAAGGGCCATCATTCGATAACTCTGGAGGAGGATTTTGTGTGGGTGGTGGCAATGCTAAGTTATTTTCGGTCACTGTAAATCGGTGCAGAAGTTTATGGTGCGATCTTGAACAGATTTGGCACCTGGTCGATTTACAATTCGCTACCGTGTGACCTTTTCGCAGACAATTCAAACACAGAGAGGCTGACTTAACGAACTCAAATCTTTGCATTACAGCAAGGCGAGCGAACGGACTGCACTGGGCCAAAAAATGGTTGTTAGCGTTACAATAACTGCAAGCTGGTTTGGCGTTGGTAGAAGAACAAGCCAACGAAGTTCTATTCAGTTGCTTGCTGAACCCAGTTCTTTCTTGTTTTGGTTTGCCAGTCTCTTCAGCGGACAGATGCTGGTATCTACGATTTAGTATTTTTTTCGAAATACGACCACAGCGGCAATTCCTCATAATCCAGTGACTCTTCCCATTTTTGCTTGGTCACTGGATCCACTCTACTCAAAACTAAATGAATAATCATTGAGTTTGCAATTTTAGTATCATCTCCTATGGATAATAGTGATCCATAAATTGATGTCACAGTGTCGATGAGACCCCTCAACGACGACGCAGACGGCTGGGAAATTTTCGGAAGGCTGAACAGTTGACGTACTTGGTTCGCAAAGATGAGACATTCGTTATCAATAACTCTTTTTAGACTAGCGATGGCTTTGTCGTAATTACTCTCGGTGACCTGGAATGCCTTGACAGTTCTTAAGGCTTCACCAGAGAGGCAAGAAATTAAATGATTAAATTTCTCGATAACTGGAATGTTCACATCTTTGTCAACTAATGTCTCGAAAAGACTTATGAAATTTTTGAAATCCGAATAATTTCCACTGAATTTTGGCAATGCCAAACTAGAAGGTGAGCTCGAGTTGGGGCTGCAGAAATTGCAGTAGCTGAACGGGAGTCTTCAGCTGAATTCAAGGCATTACATAAGGACATAATCCTTGCCTCCGAAATCATCCGTTTCATCTATTTGCTCGATCTGGTCTTGCAACTCATTTGCTTTAGAAATTGCCTCATCTAAAACCTGAAGCCTGCATTCTAGCTCGGTTTTGTTTAGAGGAAGTGATCCATCTTCCAAACGTTCCTCCAACCGGCGAATGCTTTTAACTTTGACATTTAATCTTTTTTTTAAGTCAATAAGAGTCGTGGAATTAAGTTTTTGTTTGGTACTTTTCATTATAAAAAATTTATTTTTTCAATACAAAAAACGAAAAATTTAAGATTTAATAATTTATTTAAATTTTTTTTTAAAGAAATTTTATTAATTTATTTAAATTTTAAATTAATTTTAAAATATTAATATTAAAACTTTTTTAAAAATAAATAAATTTTAGAAATTTATTTAAAATTTTATTGAATTTAATTCAACAACAAGAAAATGCGAAAACGAAAATAATTAATTAATCTTATTTAAATATTTATAATAAATAATTTATTAAATTTAACCAAAAAAAAAACAAAATCTAAATTGATTAATTAATTGATAACGAATTATT
>JAJJHT010005154.1:135963-165661 GCA_021223865.1 Drosophila pandora | reverse complement strand
TCCACAGGCAGTACATTTAGGTTAGCACATATATTTATAATTAAATTTTTAGAATTTTTATATATGTTGTTATTTATTCTTGCTCTACTATTTTTTCTACGTACGTATGCGCCAAGAATTGAAAGGAGGGTGCAATATTCCAGCACAAGACGGATTTTAATTTGTCTTATCTCAACTTTCAATTTTTTGCACAAATACCTGGGGTTCTGCTTTCGGATCCTTTAATCCTGCGGCCACTTTCCTTTCACAATCGATGCAGGTGCAGGGCATGGGGACGACAAATCCTTCCAGTAGCAGCTCGATTGGAGAAGTTTCTTTCGCGACGCGGAGAATTCTTTAATTTTTATTTGTGAATTCACTAACACAACCGTCGCGAGCAACTCTTTTTTTTTTTGAATATATATATGTTATATATATTGTTTATATATGTTATGTGTCACTGTCACTATTTTTTGTTGCTTTTTTATTTAATTATTCACTACTGAGATTATTCACTAATTGAGATTAGTTTATCTCGTCGCGAAAAAACACGAAAGGAAAAAAGGTGGCTGTAGAAATTAAATTAAATTCCAAAAAAACGAACGAAAACGAAAAATGCGTGCACTCTTTTCGACGTTATAAATTCGATTATATTCAATCAACAAAAACTTAAGCCTAGCTAATCTAGCGCGGCGAAGCGGGGCGAATTCATGGGAGAGCGCAAGTGAGAGCTTCACTTGCGCTCCCGCTCCGCCCTAAACTAACTTATACTAGACTTCATAAAATTCCACTTAATTATCTACATTAATTATACAATGTTCTTGGATAGTTTCTTAAAAATTTGGCTTCCACAAATCCACAAAGACAAAGAAAAATATCATTTTCAAATTCATTTTCCAATGTTAGGATTTCTAAATGGGCCCGGACTTCAAAAAGTCTCAACTGCTAACTTCATAAAAACAAAGCTGTCTCATTTCCGATTACACAGTTTTATGGCAGCTATAAGGGGGCAGGATGGTTTGAGACTTAAAAAAAATTTTTTTTTCAGAAATTTTTTTATATAATAGAACATTATCTTAGGAATATCCTGTGAAAGTTTCATGTCGATCGGACTAAAACTTGCTGAGATACCGATTTTCTAGTTTCTTTCTCTCCATATAATTTCCATTGCTTTTAAAACTTTAGACGCGTTTTTCTCAAAACATCTTTTTCAAGTCGGTGCGTAACGTAACTCAAAAAGTAATGCTCGGATCTAAATAAAATTTTGCACACATCTTTAATACAATAAATACTTGCAGATGAACGAATGCTTTTTTTTTTTTTAATTTTTTTTCACCATTTTTACGGGCAATAATGGGCGGATTTTTATGTAAAAATGGTTCCTCCGACTTTACAACCGCGCCAAAAATTCAAAATCGCATATTTTTCAAAATGGTTTCGTTCATCCGCACAAGAAACTAATATTTTAAGTAAATCAATTCAATTTTTGTATTTCCGATAACACTGTAAGGCCAGACTTTACGCACCGCAAGAGACCAATTTTTGGAAGCGACTCCGGCCGACTGCCCGTCACGGGATAAATTATAATTATTTCTTAAAAATAAAAATTCCTAGATACTCTCCAAATATAGCCATTAATCGTGTAAAAAAATTGAATTGATATATTTACTCAGACATAACAAAAATAAAAGGGTGTGTCAAGCCTACGCAAGACAGAAGTGAAACTTCTAGTATTCCTCTCTCTCTATTTTCATTTCATCATCTCTATTTTCTCTCTTAGGTTAGTTTGAAAATTAGAGGTTAAATAATTCAACGACGAAGCATGAATTTGCTTTTTCTAATATTTTCTTATAGATGAATGACGTTCGATTAATGTATAGTTCCAAAAATTTTCAATTTATTCACAAGTATACAATATTACATAAATAACAATATTACAATTAACAAGAAAGGAAAGCTAACTTCGGGCGGAGCCGAAGTTGATATACCCTTGCAGTTCAGTCGCAGTCCGCTAGGTGGCGCCACGCATCTTATATTATTGGATATATAGCGGATCGTATATAGTCGGCCGATCCTTATGAAATTTGGCATATCGAATTATTTTGCCAAAAGAGGAATCCATTGAAACTCCCATGCTTCTAACTTGAAAAACAACGTAGTTATAGCATTTCCGATCAATCAGTTATATGACAGCTATAGGATATAGTCGGCCGATCCTTTTGAAATTCGACAAATCAGATTGTTTTTCCCAAAATAGAATCTGTACCAAATCCCATCTTTCTAACTTAAAAAACAACAAAGTTATGCCAATTTCGATCGTTCTATGACAGCTATAGGATATAGTCGGCCGATCCTTATGAAATTTTGTACACAAGATATTTTGGTCAAATATAACATGTGTGGAAAGCCTCTAACTTAAAAAAACAACAAAGTTATGGCATTTCCGATCAATCAGTTATATGGCAGCTATAGGATATAGTCGACCGATCCCGGCTGTTCCGACTTATATACTGCCTGCAAAGGAAAGAAGGATGTGTGCAAAGTTTCAACTCGATAGCTTTAAAACTGAGAGACTAGTTTGCGTAGAAACAGACAGACGGACAGACGGACATGCTCATATCGACTCAGGAGGTGATCCTGATCAAGAATATATATACTTTATAGGGTCGGAGATGTCTCCTTCACTGCGTTGCACACTTTTGACCAAAATTATAATACCCTCTGCAAGGGTATAAAAATTACAAAGAAATTACAATGACAATTTACCAATCATGTGCCATTTTCATTGTCAATTTCATGAATATCATTTCCTAATGTCGTGATAATTGGGTTATGGTAACTAAAGTGCGAGATATATACGTGAGCACTTAAATCCTTAATGAATCGTGCAAAAACTGCATCGATTGTTGTCCCGTGTCTAGTCGTGCTAGTGTTCCTATCATTAACAATATCCAAATTGAGTGTGTTTTTGAAAAAGTTCAATAACGCAGTTCGCTGGTGTCTGAGAGAGAGGAAAGAAGAGAAGAGAGACAACGTTCGTGAGCGGCTCTCCCACCTCAACAAGCGCATATGGTGAGAGAGGGACAGTGAAAGGTGAGGGGGGTGGGGTACTCGCATTTTCGTGTCGATCCTGACTCGGTTTTACTCCGTCCCCGAAAATCCATTACGCGCCTAAAGAAGTTTCACTTCAAAAAATCGCAAAAAACTGTTATTTTTCAGCCTCTGAAACCATCCTGCCCCCATAACGCATAGTCGACCGATTCTTCTTTAAAATAGTCAGTAAGGTTAAATCATCATGTCTCCGACATACCCGTATCACACTGTCTGCCTTCGCTTGTCTTCACCTTCGGCGTCTTGCCCTTAAGTCGTCTGCCAGTTGCCGTTCCGGGTTGGAAGCAACCATTTGGCAGTCGGTTCAGTTCTTGACTCCTTTCGCTTAAACTTTGCAGCCGGACTTCACTGCCGTTTCTCTGGAACTACTGCCTTGATCCGCTGCTTCTTTCTTTGCCGCTGATCTGAGCGATTGTCGGCCGATGCTATGCTTTTATGACCACCAAAAAGGGCTCCCCCTTTTTTCTTTAGTCGGTCCGCAGAACGGGTTTTCCGGTAATTTACACACCTTCCAGATGTACGCCGGGCAGGATAAGTGAGCCGAATAAGTGACATGCTGTCGCTACTCGTCACACCTCAATAGCATGCATACGCTCTGGAGGATTCGTGGCTGGCCTAAGACTTGGCGTCGCACCTTCTTCACACCAGGATACCACTAGGAATATGGCCGAGCGGCGCTGGTAATTGGTAAGTAGTAAGCCAGACCGACTCGTTATCCGATTCGTGGCTAGGAGAATTGTATTGATATGGCAATGGCCCGACTTAACTCGTTTACTGTGGTATCCGGCTGAACCGTCCTCTTGCCCGTTGCTTTCCTTATACTTGTGACTCTTCAAGTTCAAAATGGCTCTACTGGCTGGACCTTTCGTAAATGGCTGCCCTTTTATGATCTACCTTGCCCTCATCTCACTTCACATAAGGGATTTTCTCCAGGTTTCTGCAGACTGGCACATCGACTTTTAAGCGTTCTTGGGTTGATTCTCGCACTTGTTTTCTCCCTTGACCGGATCCGATTCCAAGGAGGTCGACAGACTCAGCTTTTCTAAGCATTCCGCGAACTAGCCCTCTGGCGCTGCATTGCATCGCCTTATATAGCGACTATGAGGTCCGCTAATCCTTCTATATACCAATCCTTCCGTTACTTCTCATCTCTCTATAATCACGATATCTAACCGTGGGCTGGGACCCTTCCTCATCTTACTGGGTGTGGAACCTTTTATGCGTTACGTTTCACTATTCATTCATTTTCTCCGACTCTTCTCTATTATTATGTACGTTATTATGTTATTATGTTCACTATTATCCACTTCTTTGCTGTTCGATAGATGAGCAGCGTTCCCTCTAAGGAACGCTGCTTGCCCCTCATTTTTTTCGTCTTTCAATCCAACTAACGATATTACTCGTAAGTTACTAACACTCCTCCAGGATCCTCGCTCTTTTACTTCCAACGGTTCCACAATGGTCCCGTTTCGGTTATTAATTGTCTTGGCGCGTGGGAAGACTTAATTACATATATTTTAATATGAGGTATGATTCCTTTACATTTCTTCATGATCAAATCCATCCTGTCCACTGTAATATGCACATATATGCACTATTAATATCATATATTTATATATCGACCACCCACTGTACCAAGAGTACTTAAAGGGTACACACTGCAACACTTTGTCGCAGTGTTTATGTTATCCAAGGTCTCGGTCATAAACCTAAGTGCACCGAAATATGAATCGCCCGCTGTGCCTTTGCTGTACGCCGAAAAGTGCATATTTCCGCATATACGTAACACGAGTGGACCTTATGCATGTCCACATTCCTCCGCCTAAGCGAACATTACATAAATATATATTCATATATAAATATTTAAGAATACATAACCGTCTCTCCGCTGCCGTTTTGGGCAGCGCAGCTACGAGACTTAGACTTCCTTTAACTCATAAGTAAATTTGTAAAATGAGAAACTCCCATTAGCTCGGAGCGGCAACAACAGCTGCTCCGAATACAACTCAAACCTTAAATAGAATAAAGATATACTAAACCTTCAAACCAACCGATATAATCAATAAAACTGGGAACACGTCCACAAACCTGGGGAGCCTTCAAGGAAACACTCTGGACTCTCATACCCTGTCAAGCGTCGAACTAGTCATAAAGGATATAAATACGCAACCATCTTAAAAAAATATTTTTGAGCATCTAGAGGCTGCTCTCGAACTACCGAACTGAGCCCGAGCCCTGGGAAAACTGCAACACAATAGTTGCAATAAAAACCAAAAAAAACAAATCTTGGGTAACCCAATAAGCGAAAAGACGCTTAACCAAAATTTATTAAAAGCAGTAAACAAGCTTTTTCTAACAGTTGTGATGTGCTAAAACAAAAACTAGTGCATAGTTTTAAATAAATAAGTGCCACGCAATGAGCCCGTTGAGCAACGATCAAAAGAACGAGCGTAGAAGCTCAGTGAACCAAAGAAACGGCTTCTAATCCTACTTCTCCACCAGCGATATCGAAATGCTAAAGTCAGCGATTAAGAACAACCCGGCTCTACTGACCGCTGAAAGTCATACGGCACGGTCTTGCTCGCCCGACCTGCTCACTCCGACTCCCGCGTCATGAAGTTCGCAGTGTAAAACACCCCCCTCCATAGTGGAACCAAATTTCGCACCAACAACAAGCGACAACCACTGCAACTGAAAAAACTTAAAAAATCGCGACATCAACGATTACAGCGAGTACAAAAACAAAAACTTGGGAAAGTGAAAAAGCGGCCCCGGCCAAACAGACTGTATTCAATAGCTACATCCAATTTAAGCGCAAGCTCAGCCCACAGAGTAATCCGGCAGGCAATAAAACAAAAATTAACCGCGTCCAAAAGATCGACGATCCAGTAGTAATAGATTTGCCCTACTGGCGGAGGTTGACGAAAACCAACTAGCGCCAGACACCGCAAAAAACCCAAGCCCCCTCCAATCTATATCAGGGAGAAAAACTCAAGTGCCCTGGTCAACCGAATTGCGGCGTTAATCGGGAACGGTGACAACTTTTATGTTGTCCCGCTTATGAATGGGAACATCCACGAAACAAACGTGCAAACCAAGACTGAAGAGCACTTCCGTATCGTGTCCAAATATTTGGACAATGCTCGAAAAAACTATTACACGTACCAGCTGAAAAGCAGCAAGGGCATACAAGGCCATACTTCGAATCCGATGTAAGCCGCCCTTAAAGAAAAGGGCTTCGCCGCCAAGAACGTTATTAACATTCTAAAAAAGGATAAAAAGCCACAACCCCTCTTTAAGGTCGAGCTCGAGCCAGAAAGCAGATCGCTGAAGAAGAACGAAGTCCACCCAATCTACAAGCTGCAATATCTTTTGCATAGGAGAATCACATTGAAGAGCCAAATAAACGCAACGGTCCAGTGCAATGCACTAACTGCCAAGAGTATAGACCCACTAGGTCATACTGCACACTTCGGGCTGTCTGTGTAGTCTGCGGGGACACCCACAACTCCACTTACTGCACAAACAAGGGCAGTACCGCGAAGAAATGTGTTAACTGCGGAGGCAACTATAAGGCAAACTATGGAAGATGTATGGTGTACAAGGAGTTGAAGAGTCGCATGCGTCAAGCGACCGCAACCAAAATCCATAGAATGTGAACATTGCATCAAAAGCTACGCCAGACGTCTTCTTCGCCAAAGCTGTGAGGTTCTCATTCGGTCCCCTAAACACCGCCAACGGCTTCTCCTATGCCGATGCTCTACGATCAGTAATGGAATATCCAAATCAGCCTAACTCACACCGCGCTCAACAGGCCCCAAAACAGCCACACAGCAAAACGGAAACTATAATGCTTACCCTCCAACAAAATATGATAGGGCTTATGTCATTCATGAAAACGATCATGCAAACACTTGTTCAAGACCAGAATATGGTAATACAGCTGCACGTAACACAACAGTCTAAATAATCTATGCAGACTCTACGAATATCAATGTGGAACGCCAATGGCGTCTTACAAGCAAATACAATTTTCAAATAAAAGGCTATAAAATCTTCTCGTTACTCAAACTCGGAAGGACAATTTATGGACTTCTAAAATTCACTTATAACGCCAAACATACGCACTGGGGATCATGTCTAGTGACTCCCAGCATAAGGCAATTGTACAATGCAATTATAAATGTGAGAAACAAACTGGATTATGTTTCCCCTGGAAGTCCCACATACTGGCCAACCGACCCACGCAAGCTCCCAGACCTTATTGATTTTGGGGTGACAAAAAACATACCTTGCAATCTAATAAGTGCCAAAGCAGTCTCGGACTTATCATCAGACCACTCGCCTGTGCTTTTAACGCTTCTTCAAAGCCCAGAAATAACTGAACACCCCCTCAGCCTGACATCCGCAAAAACGAACAGGCTTAAATACAAAAATTACGTGAGTGCCCACATAGAACTCGCCCCGGAGTTTAACATGGAATCGGACATCGACTACATTACGAGCGCCCTAGAAGAAGTACTCGTTGCGGCAGCTAAAATCTCTACTCCTCAAGCGAAGGAAGTAGACCGAATCAAATACCACAAATCTAATCAGCAAATCGAACAGCTCGTGCGAGAAAAGAGGTGCAAGCGTAGTGATCTGCAAAACAGCAGATCACCAGCTTTAAAGCAACGCCTTAAGGAAGCAACACAATCACTCGACCGGCTCTTCACCAATAGAAAGAAAATGCACAGCTGAGGTACATCCAGAATCTTTCACCAACAAGCACAACAGGCCCTCTGTGGAGGGCCCACCCAAATCTTAGCGCCCCAATCGAAACGACTACCCCGATAAGCCAACTAACAACGTTATTAAAATAAATAGCGCATTCAAATAGCCCATTCAAATAAACGAACAAAAAGGTAACATGAACGTTTACTCTTAATAGACAAACATGCCCTCCGCTTTCACTAAACGGTATGCAGATCCCTTAAGCTAACGAAGTAACGTACCTTGGCGTCCACCTTGATAGTCGAATAACCTGGCGTAAGCACATCGAATGCAAGAAGGTGCACCTAAAACTGAAAGCCAGCAGGCTCCACTGGATTATAAGACAATGAGGATGGGTGCTTGAAAGTCGTATAGGATACGATATTCAAGTCCTAGGCGAGGTGTTGAATTTGGGAAGGGTGCCGCACGCACGACGTCGATCAAATGACCACCATTATTGCGCAAACTCTTGCAACAAAAGTTTCCCGGACGTGTGGTATCGAAAGGAGGGGATATCGACTGGCCACCAAGATCGCCCGATTTGACTGCACCAGACTTTTACTTGTGGGGCTTTTTGAAAAGCAAAGTGTACGCGAACAAACCGAAGACTTTGGACGAGCTGAAAAACAACATTCGAGCCGAAATCGCTGCGATATCGCACGAGATGCTGGCAAATGTCATGCAAAATGCCAAAAAAAGAGCGCAATTTTGTTTGCGCAATAATGGTGGTCATTTGATCGACGTCGTTTTTTGAACATAGCTGGAACAAATTATAAAGCTTTGAATTTGATAATAAAAAAAAATGAAAATTCTCTAGTATGAAATACACTATGGGCCCATGGAAAATATTTTTTTTTCTTTTTTTTTCAAAGGTTAGATATAACCCCACTACCACTTCGACCCGAGTTTGGCCAACTTTCTTCTCTATTTCATATTATTTCTTTTCACTCTAATGGCTCGGAATCGGTTTTAGCCATTAGCAATCATTAAAACCTAACATTTACACTAAAAAACGTACACTACTTAAACTAACACCTTTCTAGATGCCGGAGTCCCACGTCGATTCGGCTGCTCCGATTTTCCCGGACAAAACTCTCCGGATTATTGCGCCGGGGTCGCCAGATGTCTCCGAAGTGCCCTGGGTCACTCTCGGGTCACTTTTCCGCCGGAAAACTAATGATCTTTTCGGTTTTGTTCGCGGCGAGGAAAAATTATGCGCTATCAAGCGCGGTTGGGACCAAACTGCCACTCGCGCAAGGGATTTGATGGTAAGCCTAGCGAGTCAAACTCAAGCCCGCCGATTGAGTCTTTCTTGGTTTATCTGTTTTGGGTCTATCTGACGATCTTGGTACAACCTGGTACTTTTCCGGCGAACGCTGCTCCTGCTGCTTTGCGCTGTATCTATCCTGTTGCCGAGCCTCCACAGATCCAACACTGGCTACCAAAAACGGTGGGCTTTCCTTCTTGATCTCTTCGCCCCTGGACATAAGCTCCTTGTTCACTGATCTTTACACTTCACAGCTCTTAGGTAAACCAATCCACTCAACCGAATCTGAGAAGGTGCAATGAGGGAATGAACGCACAGACGCCAAAATTTGGCGCCGAATCCTCTCTGGCCTTTGCCCGAAGTTTCAAAATTTCTTCAAAATGGAAAGTTGACATTTTACCCGGTTGCACTCCTCCTAATCTCTCTATGCCCCTTTCTAGTTTGAAACTTGTCTTCTAGATGGCGCACCTTTCCCCTCTACCTTTCTTTCTCCAGATACAAGCGTTACAGTGCCTGGGCTACAAGTTACTACTCTACAATTCAGTCTTAAAGCCAATCTAGACGTATGGCTCTCAGCTGTGGGGGGAACGCGAGCAGCAGCAACATAGACATCATACAGCGCGCACAATCAAAAAGCTTGAGAACTGTCACTGGGGCACCTTGGTATATTCGCAAACATTCACCGGGATCTGGGCATCCTCGCAGTGAAAGACGAAATTCAGAAGCAAAAAGAGTCCTACAAAGAAAAACAGTCTTCGCACTCAAATCCCAGCAATCGATTTTTTGGGGCTGTCTAACTCTATATCAATCAACACGACTGTTAGTTATGTTAAAAATATAAGATTGGATACACCTTTTGTTAGTCTCCCAAAGAGAAGATTCAAGAAATAAAGGCAACGTTTGAAAAAAATAATCTAGAGCGGCAGGTCATAAACCAAGTAACGTTTCAGATGACAATTACGAATAATTACTACTACAAATTTATTGCACGAAGAAACTCCGTCCCTTTTTTTTATTTCATTAAAGCTTTTATTTCAATAAAGTTGCAAATCTTAAAATTATTTATTATCTAAAAGTTTAATTTAACTGAATAGAGATGTGAATTTTTCAATTCCGAACGTACCACGGTGCCCCGTGGTTCTAAGAATTTTTGAGAATCTTTGCATTTTATCCATACTGCTGTTACTGGCATTCCCCCACAACTGAGAGCAGTACATCTAGATTGGTTTCAAATCGGTGTTCTATAGAATTACCTTATAGTCCAGGCTAAGGGGCGAGCAGCTATTGATAAGCCAGTGGAGGTTGCTGGCTTTGAGCTTTGAATGAGTTCTTTTGGCTTCAATGTGGCTGCGCCAAGTAACACGTCTATCGAGGTGTACGCCAAGATATGTCACTTCATTTGCTACCGGAACCACTGTGTTGTTTAGAAAAAGTGGGGGGCAGTCTTGGGGGGCAGTAATTGCATTTTTGTTCGTTAACTTTGATTCGCCAGTCGGATAGCCATTTCTCCCAGGTAGAGTGTTGGACATCTTACTGAGAATTTCCTGTTGTAAAGGTATGACTTCAGAAGTTTATGAGTGTTGCTTGGGAGCATTTCTGTTATTTTGTGCATTAAACCTTGTAGCCATTCTCTGTCGAAAGCTTGTGATACGTCCAGAAATATCGCAGTGCAGTACTCCCTTTGTTCGAATGCATTTCTGATTTCTGAAGTTATGCGGTTGACTTGCTCGATGGTTTCATGTTTTTCTCGAAAACCGAATTGATGAGTCGGGATTTTGTTGTGTGTTCTGAGATGTGGGGTAGTATGTGCCAGGAGTCATTTTGTGAAGAGTTTTGACAGACACGTTAGTAAACTAATTGGTCTATATGATGAAGCAATTGTGCGGTCTTTGGCAGGTTTTGGTATCATTATGACGATCGACTTTTTCCATCTCTCTGGAAAGTGTCCATGTCTCCATGTTATTGCATTGAAGAGTTGGCAAATAGCTCGAACTGCGCAGAGTGGAAGTTCGATAATCATTTTTGGTGATATTAGGTCGCATTCCTGGGGGTTTTTTTGGGTTAAGTTGTTCATTTATGATTTTGAGCAACTCGAGTGGTTGAATACAATTGGATCATACGTACATAGATGTGTCAATATCTGATGTTGCTGGGAGTGAGATCCCATTTGATGCTGTGTTGGGCTGAAATACATTTTGAAGATGTTCTGCAAATCTCCCGGCTCTTTCTCCATCGCTGCGCGCCCAGTTGCCTGTGGATGTCCTAATTGGTATTGCAGGTTCTATTGGTGCGCTGAGTGATGAGTGTGCTCTCCAAAGTGGGAGCTTGGAGCTCGTTGGGGATAACTGCTCTATGAAATGTTTTTGGGACCTTTCTTCTTCTTGACGGAGTGCAGCTGTGAGTCTTCGTCTAGCATCTTTTAACCTTTGTTTTGCAGATGGTGATCTGTTGGATTGCCAGTCTCGCAGCGAGCGTCGCTTTGCTTGAAGAAGCTGTTTCATTTCAACGTTCGTGTATCTATGATTGTACGAGGTTTCTTGCGTTTGTGGGGTTGATATGCGAGCTGCTGCGACCAAGACGGATTCAAGGGCGTTTGTGGATATGTTGATATCAGCTTCGTCATTCAAACGTGGATTCAACTCGATGTGCGAACTTACATTTTTTTTGTACTTGAGCCAGTTGGTTTTATTCGTTGTTGGTCTAAATGGTTTATCTACCGCAACTGGATGTAGATTTAGTTGGAGGAGTACAGGCGAGTGGTTAGACGATAGATCTGGTAAGGAGTTGGCACTTATCTGGTTGCGTGGAATGTTTTTTGTGACTGCAAAGTCTATCAAGTCTGGCAATTTTCTGGGATCTGTTGGCCAATATGTAGGTGTCCCAGGTGACACACAGTCTAGCTTGTTGCTTGGTTTTATTATTGCGAGGTACAACTGCCTTCCCTTTGGAGTCACCAGTCGAGATCCCCAGTGCGTATGCTTGGCATTAAAGTCTCCTGCTGCTATAAATTGTTCGCTCAGAGAGTTGAAGTAGTCCATGAATTGGGATTCGGATATTGTAAACCGAGGAGGACAGTATACGGCGGCAAGCTTTAGGGAACGGTGGTCCATCTGTACCTCTATAGATGTAGCTTGCATGTAGCTAGTGGCGAAACTATTGTGGAAGCACTGCTTAATGCGTTTTTTTAATCAGAATCCCTGTGCCTCCGTGTGCTTTCCCTTCTGGGTGATTCGTGTTGTAGAAGAAATAATCTCGAATTTGGAAATTGTATTTATTTGTAAGATGAGTTTCTGCGAGTAACATTACGTCGATATGGTTGTTATTAAGGAATTGAGCAAGTTTGCGCTGTGAGACACAGTTGGCGTTCCACAGTGATATACGAAGTGGAGCCATTGATTACTTTGTGTGGTTTTGAGCAACAAGCAGCTCAATCAAAACGTTCTGGTTTCGCAAAAGATCTTGTATAGTTGCCTGCATGAGTGACATGAAATCCATCATACTTTGTTGAAGATTACATATCATTGCTTCAAATTTGTTCGTAGACTGTTCTCCTGGTTGGTGAGGGGAAACTGATGATCGTGGCTTGGTGGGGGCGGTGCTTTTCAGGCCCATTTTTAGAGCAGCTGCAAACCTTTCGGGTTTGTCGGTGAACTCATTATAAGCTGAAGGTTTCACGGCTGTACGGGGGAAGACATCGCGCGTTGATTTCACAGGTGTAATGTGTGAGCGAGGTGTGGTCACTCTTTGGTGTGTACGACTTTTCAGTTCCTTGTAGACTGGACAGCCCCTGTAGTTAGCCGTATGGTTGCCTCCACAATTTCCACACTTTTTGCTGCTGGGATCCTCTTTGTTTTTTGGGCATTTGTGGGAGTCATGAAGTTCTCCACAAACAACGCATACTGGACGGAGCGTGCAGTAAGTCCTTGTGTGGCCGTATTCCTGACAATTATTACACTGCACCGTCCCATTTCTCTTATGCGGCTCTTCTACGGTTATTCTGCGGTGAAGTAGGAACTGGAGAGTAAAAATTGGATGCACTTCATTTTTTTTCAGAGGCTTGGATTTGGTTTCGTGATCAAGTTCTACCTCGAAAAGAGGTTGAGGCTTTCTTTCTCTATTCAAAATGTTAGTAACATTTTTAACTTTAAAACTTTTTTCCTTTAGTGCGACTGTAACTTCGGCTGGTGTTACTTCCGGTTCAATACCTTACTAGTACTACTTGCTGGCCTTTACTGCTTTTTAATTGGTACGTGAAGAAGTTTTTATTGTTGTCGTTGAAATACTTCGATAAAATTTTGTAGTTTACTTTCGTATTAGTCTGAACTTTTGTTTCGTGAATATTTCCCATTGTTAATGGAATTATGTGGAAATTGTCTGGTCCGAGATTCAGTATTGAGTTTACGAGAGCATTAGAACTTTTCTCTCGAATGTAAATCGGCGGCGGCTTATGCTTTTTATTGTCCCCTACGATATATTCAGGAGCTATATTATCCGATTTATCTGCCAAAATAGCAAATCTGTTTGCTTCTATGGGCTTCTCTGTTGTGGATTGTTTTGAGGTGCCGCAGGTTATCTTAGCAGAATTACCAAGTCTAGAGTTCTGCGGGCTAAGCTTACGTTTTGATACACTAGGCGATTACTTTAAAGCAGGCGGCGACTACAATGCCAAGCACCCTCGCTGGGGTTCTTGCCTAACCAACCCAAAGGGTAGACAACTATACAAGGCTTTGATACAGCCAGGAAATAAACTAGACTTTCTATCACCGGGAAAGCCTACATACTGGCCAGCGGACCCACGGAAGAAGCCAGACCTAATTGACTTTGCGATCACTAGAAAAATTCCACGAAGCACCATTCGAGCCGAACCTTTGGATGACCTATCGTCTGACCATTCAGTTGTCCTTCTTCATCTATTTCAACATGCCGAATTACAAAATAATCGAATTTATCTCACATCAAAAAGGACAAACTGGCTTAGGTACAAAAAGTACATAAGCTTTCACATAAACATAAGACCGTCAATTAACTGTAGCAAGGACATTCAAGATGCAGTCAACCACCTGGAAGACATGACGACCTCAGCAGCAAAGCTCTCGTCTCCTGCGACCACAGAAAAACCTCCATACTCCGCCACAAATTCCTACATAGAAAGTCTAGTCCGAGAAAAGCGGCAGCTCCGCCGTGAATGGCAGGCACACAGATCCCCTTCTTCAAAGGAAAGGCTAAAAACAGCGACACGAAGGCTCACAAAGGTCCTACGGAGCAGAGAAGAACTTGCTCAAAAATCATACATAGAACAGCTTTCCCCAAAAAGTACCAGGTGTCCTCTATGGAAAGCCCATCCTAACTTAAAGCCGCCCATAGAAGCAGATATGCCCCTTCGAAAACCAGATGGATCTTGGGCGCGCAACGATGAAGAAAAAGCAAGCGTCTTCACTAGTCACCTTTGTCAAGTTTTCACTCCAAATCAAGCAGCCTTTCCTTTCATTCTTCTAGAGCTACCAATTCCAGCTATAGAATTTCAAACAACTGAAATCACTAAGGTCATCAAAGAGCACCTCAAGCCAAATAAGTCTCCAGGGTATGTCGTCATTGCGCCGAAAATGATTATGGAGCTCCCTGCGTGCGCCATCAATTATATAAAAATTCTATTTAACTCTATTACAAAGCTTGGCCACTTTCCCCAACAATGGAAAAAATCCATTATAATAATGATACCGAAACCAGGGAAAGACAAAGCATTGGCCTCTTCATATAGACCAATAAGTCTACTTTCATGCTTATCAAAGCTTTTTGAGAAACTTTTACTGCTCCGTATCACGCTTTATATCACTTTGAATAATATAATCCCCGAACATCAATTTTGCTTCCGAGAAAAGCATGAAATTCGAACCGCCTATGAACAGCGAGAATACTGTTCTGCTATATTTCTGGACATATCCCAGGCATTTGACCGAGTCTGGCTGCAAGGACTTATGTATAAAATAAACCTACTACTCCCATAAAACTGTCCTGAGCTGCTCAAAACATACCTGCTTAATCGAGTGTTCACTGTAAAAAAAAAAAAACGTTACAACAGAAGAGTTCGAAATTAAGGCGGGCGTACCCCAAGGAAGCGTCCTCGGCCCCACCCTATATCTTCTATATACAGCAGATATCCCAACAGACCAGCGTCTAACTATGTTAACATTCGCCGACGATACAGCCATACTAAAAAGATCAAAATGCCCTCTGGAGGCATCCAGAAGCCTCTCCTCTCACCTTGCACTAATAAAAAGTGGATGGCGGACTGGCGTATAAAGATAAACGGTGAAAAATCTAAACTTATTACCTTTACTCTCAACAGACAAAACTGCCCCGCTCCAACTCTAAACAATACCATAGTCCCCTCTGTGAATGAGGTCACATATCTCGGCGTCCACCTAGACAGGCGTATTACTCTACGTAGTCTACAATTCAGTCATAAAGCCTATCTGGAAGTATGGCTCCGATTTTTGGGGCAATGCAAGCAGTAGCTATATAGACGTTATCCAAAGGGCACAGTCTAAAGTGCTCAGAACCATCACTGGAGCTCCATGGTATATTCGCAATGAAGATATCCATAGAGACCTAGGTATACCTCTCGTCAAAGTCGAAATTTCTCAACTCCAGGAAAACTACAAGAGGAAACTCTCCACGCACCAAAATCCTCTAGCCAGATCGCTAAACCAAGTTAGTCAACAATCCCGATTAAGAAGAAATGACCTTCCAGCCCGTTGACATCGGAGGCCCCATAGTATAGATGTTTACAAAGATAAACTAATTATGTATTAGATTAAGATTTTTAAAAATGATCTTAGTCTCTTAATAAGAGAAGATCCAACAAATAAAAGATAAAAGTATGAAAAAAAAAAAAAGCTTACGTTTTATTTATATATACCGATCCATACCAGTCTGTAGGGCCGGCCATTGTTTTCAAGAGAGCGCGCTGGGGTAAGGTGCTGCATTATTTGCTTGCGCGGTTCCCACTGCATACGTACAGCCTACCTCCCGTCCAACCGACCGCGTAACGTACGCCTCGAATCGCTGGAATAGATCCGAGATAGATAAGCGAGGATTAGCAGAAAGATATCACGAGGAAGAGTGTTGCATAGATAAGGCGGTTAATATAAGCGATTTAAGATTGTTAGTGGAACAAAATGACAAGATGTGGTAGAGACCATTGTAGTCCGAACATAATACCCTGAACGGATCGTGTTGGGCATATGTCGAACTACAATGACTGAGGAGTAGAGGACGAAAGTTTCTAGTCCTTCTACTAGGAACGTTAAAATTTAAACGTGTTAGTAAATGCTGGATGTCTATATTTCCATAAATAAGATTATATAGAAACATGACACCCAGCATCGTTCTCCAGTTTGTTAATGATGGTAAGTTGATTAGTAAAAGTCTACTACGATAAGAGGGGAGGTAAAGATTGGCATCCCAATTTAGTCCCCTAAGAGCAAAAGTAAGGAAGTTTTTTTGTACAGATTCAATGTGATCTTGGTGTACTCCATATTGAGGACTCCAGACACACGATCCGTACTCAAGAATCGGACGGAACTGTGATGTATATAACGTTTTAGTTATGTACGGGTCATTAAATTCTTTTGACCATCTTTTAATAATGGGCTTAATAAGTCGCGAGAGAGAGTGGACGTGTTTGTGTGCTGCTCCGCCAGTAGCTATGAAAATACAAGAAAACTCAGTGAAAAAGCAAAAGAAGTGGTGTGCTCTAGAAATCGCGAAAGGAAGCTTTTGGACACACATAAGTCTCGAACTCATAGTGTCCAATAACTAACACAAAATCAAAATTTATTAAATTCAAAAATTGAAATTCCATCACGACAAACTAAACCAACAGCTTGTGCACATTCATTTAAAGAAATAAGAGCGGCCCCCCTGCCTGCAGTACCTAACATAAGCAACAACAACATGAACCACCAAACCAGCACGGCATCTTTGACTACACCTAGAGTTTCTTTTTCTAGCGCTCTACGATGGCCAGGACTATTAAATAGCGTAGGTTCAGCACCACTGCAAACTGAAACTGTAGAATATCCACCTCCACCTACGGGTACTACGAGGGAAAGAGTAGGCCAAGAATCTGCAACCCACGATATAAAGGGTATCGAAGGAATGTTGTCCACACTTATAAGTCTAATGGTCACAATGCAAAATTATATGCAGGAGCTCATGCGAAATCGACTAATGGAGATTTTAGTCAAACAAAAATCCATTTAGATGGCTTATTTAAGAATCTTTCTATGGAATGCTAACGGCATTTCAAAGCGCAAAAATGAACTTAAGACATTTCTTGATGATAATAATATCGATATTATGCTCCTTTCCGAAACCCATCTAACGAACAAAAACAACTTCTATCTAACGGGATGTATATTTCATGCAACAAATCATTCAGATGGGAAGGCTCATGGAGGAACTGGGATCCTCATAAAGCAGCGCATAAAACACCATTCCCTCCAACGAGTTGCTACAAATTCCTTGCAGTCAACTTCAATACGAATTCAGACCGTGGGAGGTCATCTAAACCTAGCTGCAATATACTGTCCACCACGTTTCTGCATATCTGATATGGAGTTTATGCAATTCTTTGATACACTAGGCGATTGTTTTATAGCAGGCGACGACTACAATGCCAAGCACCCTCGCTGGGGTTCTCGCCTAACCAACCCAAAAAGTAGACAAGTATACAACGCTTTGATACAGCCAGGAAATAAACTAGACTTTCTATCACCGGGAAAGCCTACATACTGGCCAGCGGACCCACGGAAGAAGACAGACCTAATTGACTTTGCGATCAGTAGAAAAATTCCACGAAGCACCATTCGAGCCGAACCTTTGGATGACCTATCGTTTGACCATTCAGTTGTCCTTCTTCACCTATTTCAACATGCCGAATTACAAAATATATCAAATTTATCAAAAATTATTCGGTAAAAAGACATGAGTTTACATTTCGATCTATTAAGCTTTAGATTATTTGCTAAACACCAATTTGAAGATTATCCAAATCGGATTGAAGTCTAGACTGGGCGCTGGTGAATTTATACTGAAGGCATAGCTTAACATCATCCGCGTACATAAGTACAAGTGAATTAGTTAAGGCAAGAGGCAATGAACGTTAATAAACAGTGTAAAAAGTTGGGGTCCAAGATGGCTTCCTTGGGGCACCCCAGATGTGGCGCGGACTAAACGCGAGGTAACATCTTTAAAGAAAACACGTTGGGCTCTCCCTGATAAGGTGCTCGAAATCCAGATAAGAAGATTAGTTGGGAATCCCAAAAGACTGAGTTTACTTATAAGAAGCGAATGGCTTTACTGAAGTCAGTGTATATGACGTCTGTTTGTAAGCCATTCCGGAAGCCATCCATGATAAAAGATGTTAGCTCCAATAAGTTGGTGGTGGTGGAGCGGCGCTTCATGAAGCCATGCTGGTACGGAGTTATTATTGAACTACATACGTGTTGCAAATGTGGAGTGATAAGTTTTTCAAAAAGCTTTGGAATTGCTGACAATTTAGAGATTCCTCTATAATTAGCAGCGTCGGATTTTTTCCCTTTTTTATGCTGCGGAATAATGAAGGATTCGCACATAAGGGTAAAGATCGAAGTTTCCAGCAACAGATTAAAGAGTTTAAGGAGCGGTTTGCACAGTGCCTCGGCGCAGTACTTCAGAACACAGCTTGGTACTCCATCAGGGCCTGCTTTAGTTAAATTTTCGTTGACGATAAGAAGACAGGAAAAAAAACACATCTGCACTCGCTGACGTTCGTGTCCGAACTCGGTCACTGTCGTAATTGTTTCTGTGGACGTGGATCCTACCAGATTCAGAATTACATGAAATTTTTAACAAGTTTAAAAGAAAGGACTTAAAAGATGGTGCACGTTGGCGCATGCACAAACCGTTTGCCGAACAACCCCAATATTGCCGAGGCAATATTGATTTAATTATTTGGGTTACATTTCAATCTACTAAACTTTAGGTAATTTGCTATTTTCAATGTGAATTAGTTGAGGCAAGGGGCGTTAATAAACAATTTAAAATGTAAATATCCAAGATGGCTTCCTGGGGGCACACCAGATGTGACACTTACAAGGAGCGAGTGAATATCTTTGCCCGAAGTACATGTCAGGTGGTTAGTTGGGAATCCCAAAAGACTAAGTTTACTTAAAAAAAAAGAGAGGTTAACAAAGTCAAATGCTTTACTGAAGTCAGTGTAAATGATATTAGTTTGTAGTTCAACCGTTCCCCGTCCTTAACCGGTGCGGTTCCAGATTGGTCGCCACAAGGGACATTTCCCAGGCATGCGGCAGGATATGCGGTGTTATTGTCGGTCTTCTATTTCCGCCACAAATACTTCTTTCCATCATAGCACCACACTTCCAATGTCGGGTTCTCTTTCTTATTCTTGATCCTGGATTCCAGCTGCTGCTACCCTTCCAATGATCGCCCGTTTCTCTGCTATTGCTCGCCTTGCGCACCCTCTTGGAGTCCCTCCAAGGACCATTACGTTCCACGGTAACTTCGCTTTTTCCTTGAATGCACTGCCTCGCTTCTTTGCTCACACGGTCCACGACCCTCCGAGAACCTTTCAGGCTCCTTCCACCCCATTCACCCCCGTACCTGGCCCTCCTCACCACCTGTCTTGGCGTGTGGGAGATTCAATCTCTTCGCTTCCCCCTTCCTCGGGAATTAACAGAGATGATGGACAGACAATGTTCTGCGCTACCTCCGCAACCCGCGGAGGGTTGCTGTTCTGTTCAGCTTCATTTTTTTCTTAAATGTTGCTTCTGATTTCCTGGTGTGAATAATCATATCCACCTCCCTTCTTCTTCGGGAATCAACAGGGTCGTTCCCCATTCCTGTTTTTTTTCAGTTTGGTTGTAGCTATTATTATTTTCTTGCTTATATATATTGTTCCCTTTTTTTTAGTTTTACATATTTTTTTTTAAATTTTTACATATATAAGTTAAGATGTCCTTCCATGGTTCACCTGATGAAAAGTCGTTGATTCATTCTTGGATAACGTTGGGAATACAATTTATGCGTGTCGCTTAATAATAACAATCGTTTTAGTGGTTCTTATTTAACAGGAGGAGTTTATGTTGATGGAGAATATTAGAGTTGGTTTAGCTGCGTGGTTCGGCGGTCAAGATTAGACTGACTTCCCGGAGTGGTAACCCTCCGATCGAGAGTTCGATATCGGCCGATCTCCCACTCCAACTCTATGTGTGGTGTCAGCGTGTGCGGTGTCGGCGTGTGTAGTGTCAGCGGGTGAAGTGTCAGCTATCCGGGTGTTAACTCCTCCCCCTCTAAAAGTCTGCGTCCCGCAGATCAATTGGCAGAATGGTGAGCTGTTGTCGACATCCTCTTGGAGGTTTCCAGTTCCTCGATTATTACCCTCGTGGTTGGTATTCCTTTGGTGGAGGTCAACTTCCTCCAGATGATGAACAGGATCGAGAAGACCACTACTGTTAGCGAAACCTCCAAGACAAAGGGAAAGGTTACGCCTCGTGAAACGCCAGACATTAGCTGTATATTTTGAGCGTTGACGTTGATCCGAATTTGCTGGTCGTCGTTTTCGCCGATCATCTCTTCCGAGTTGAGTTTCGCATTCCAGTCCTCCGCGTCTGATGATCCTGCAATCCATTTCCAGGCTGAACCCAGCCAGTTTATTGCCCGAGCTCTGCGTGATGATGGCCTCATCACTCTGTTTATTCCCTCCGCTGCTTGCTCCAGGTAGTGTCTCGTTATTGTGCTAACACGTTGGCCCATCAGGATTGCCGCGTCCCGGCTGGTGTCGTCTACTAGTTGCATTATCCTTGATAGGTCGATGACATGTACCAGTTTAAACACTCCATTGATCCGCTATACTGCTCCTTGTTGCAGGGGAACGACGGGTGCGTCGTACTTGAATATGCGCGCGGCTGATGTGACGCCGATGATTGCAAGACTCGTGGAGCATCGTGATTGAGAAGGAAAGAAAAGCTTGTGTGTATACTATCCGCGCTTATAATATTTGTGTATTCATGCTTAAATTGTTTGTGTACTACATTTAATGTTTTTTGTGTGTGTGTTAAAATGGAGAAATGTTTTGTGTTAAAAACAGAAAAATATTCAATGTGTATGTTAAAAAATAGAGAGGTTCATAAAGCGGTCTTCAATTCCTCAAGTCTGATTTATGCAAAATATCCTGATCTTTCCTGATCTAGTTTTAATTGTGACTCCGCGATTCTCTTGTACCTCCTCCGGTCTGAAACGTTGTTTTTCTTTAGTTTTAATTTGCTTATTAGCGACGAAAACCTTATCCCCCGACTCATATTGTCTAGGTTCAGTCCTATTTCTATTATGTCCTATATTGGCCATAGTCTGGTTTCGCTCGATCAGGCCTCTACGTCTTTAAGCGTTTTTTCCTTGAAGTTCGATAAACCCTGATAATTGATGCGCGATACGCGGTTTAAGAATAGGTCAACGGGCTTTTTGTTTGTCACTGAATGGACAGAGTTGTTGTATCTGTCTACAGCGATCAGCGCTAACTGTGCACTTGTGAATTTGGGATGTTCGAATTTCAAACACCGGTAAATTTCCAAGAAGGTCGAATGAAATCTTTCCACCTGGCCGTTAGCTTCGCTTTTTTGAGTGGGGGTATAATATAATTCGATCTCCAACGTCCGGAGGTAATTTAGTACCGTCGGGCAAAGGAGACCCCTTTCATTGTCCGACACTATCATTCTAGGCACCGTAAATTAATGAAGGGCCTCTAACAGTGTTTCGCGGAGGTGAATTGATGCCTTGGATTGTAGAGGAAAGAGTTTGGCGAATTTTGTAAATTTGTCGATACAACTTATATAACTCGTTTTTCGAAGGTGAATACGTCGATATGCAATATTTCGCATGGGTAGTTTGGGATGGGTGTCGGTTGCAATTCTGGTTTATTGGGATGACGCTCATATTTTAATCGCTTGCAGCAGTCGCACGATGACAACTGAGCACGAATCGTACTTGTCATTCTGGGAAAATAGAATTTCTCAAGAATTTGGATGGTGACTTCTTTTGGACCTCTGTGGGCCCTGCGATGTTCTTTTTCTATTGTTTCAGAAATTTGCTCTGAATCGGACATATCCTTTACCAATCTCTGCGTTATTCGAATTTTATATAGCTTAAAATTCTCAAAGCATGTAGATTGGAAGGATGGGAGGTAAGTCTCGGCAATCTTTACTCCATTAATTATAGAGGGTTTTAAATATTTACCGAGTATATTTACTAAATCGGACATAGTCTCGTCGTTAAGCGGAATTAAATGACGGACATAACCAACATGTGGGTGCTCACATGAGTACTCAAGCTGGTTTTCATCAAAACCCAGTTGATTCCTAAACGCATTGATTCGTATTTCCACATGTGGTATTAATTGGGAAGCATCCTCAAGCGCACTGTGAACGGTGGCCAAGGAGTCAATTTCAGAGGCAGTGCACATAGTTGACCCGAGGTAGTTAACTTGCGTCGTAATACGCGAAAGAGCGTCTGCGACGACGTTGGATCTACCGGGCTTATACAAAAGTGTGCAGCCATATTCCTCAATTCAAGACTTCCATCGCTTGAGTTTCGCATTGAAGTTGCGATTGCCCAACGCGAACGTAAGTGGTTGGTGATCGGTATATACCTTGATTGACCCTACACCGTAGAGATAAGATCTAAGATTATCTAATGCCCATACTATCGCGAGCATTTCTTTTTCTATGGTAGCGTAACTTTCTTCGGTTTCAGTCAGTGAACGAGAAATATACGCTATTGGTCGATCCTTGCCCTGCTCGTCTTGGGACAGAACAACACCTATGGCATAGTCCGACGCATCAGTGGTCAGGTGGAATGGTTTATTAAAATCGGGGAAGGCTAGGACTTCAGAGGAGGCAAGAATCGCCTTGAGGTCATTAAAAGACTGTAAAGCCACATCATCAAGCTCTATCGGGACTTTCCTAGATTGCGATGCTTTAATATTAGCGAACTCCCGTCTTGTTAAATTCGTCAATGGCTTTGCAACTTTTGCATAGTCCTGAACGAATTTCCTATAAAACGAGGTCATTCCAAGAAAACTTTTCAGTTCCTTCATGTTAGCAGGGGGCTTCATATCGGTTATTGCTTTCACCTTCTGGGCGTTTGCTTTTATGCCGTCCTGCGTAACAATGTAACCTAAGAACTCAACTTGTGTGGAGAGGAAACGTGTTTTTTCCAAGTTTACATGGAGTTTGGCCTTCCGAAGATTTTGGAAGACCGCACGCAAATTGTTCCAATGACTCTGATAGTCTTCGCCGAAAACAATAATATCGTCGATGTAGACGTAGCAGATCTTGCCGATGTGTTCTCTCAAAACATCGTCAATCGTCCGCTGGAAGATTGCCGGGGCATTTTTTAGACCAAATGGTAGACGAAGGAATTCGTATTTCCCATTGAGGGTGGAGAAGGCTGTCTTAGGAATGTCTTTTTCGTTCATGTGGATTTGGTGGAAGCCAGACGTTAGGTCAATCGTCGTGAAATATTTGGCTCTTCTAAGGCATTCACCGCTTCCCCTGACGAAAGTGGTTCAAAAATGGATGCAAATTCTTTAAGTAGATTGTTCAGCGCCTGTTTGGTGTCATCATCATGATCGCCGTCAATCAGGACATGGACATTGGAGTGGGTGGGCCCTATGGAGGAATATCTTGCCAATTAGGGCTTTCGCTTTTTTGAGAGTATCGTCACCGATGATGCCGCCGATGAAATTCAGGCCAGGGAGGACGTAGAAGGTGGTAATCGAGTCATTGCCGATGGGCTCAAAGAATCGTCCTACTAGGCAGTGCGTGATTCTAAAATTGCCAGCAGCAGATTAAACGAAAAAGGGAGTAAATAATGGGATGGAGCCGGCGGAGTGTTTTTGGCTAACAAAGTTCTTATTCGCGCCGGTGTCGATAAGAAACTTGAACTTGTTGCCATTCCTCGCGATGTATTCTATGTATGGCACGCTGGATAGGCGTCCGTCATAAAATTTACCTCATCGCTAACGTTCTCGTCGTCAGCCTTATGGTATGGGACATCATACTCGAGGCTCGTGTCGTGGGCGCTAGTCTGACAAGCGGAATTTTGCGTGTCGTCTTCAGGCATTGTCACCACGCCAGACGGAACCGCCGTCATGTGGTACAATCGTTGTGCCTTCCTGAAGGGATTCGAACCAGGCGAAGTATTTTGAGACCTATCATCGTTTCCACGGCGTACGCCAAAGCCGGACTGATAAGACTGGCCAGACCGATTTGACTCCATCTTAATGGCTGGTCGCGGCCCTTGGAATCTGTTGAAACCTCTCGAGTTACCGGATGAACTATCGTTAAAGTTCATAGCCGCCGGAGCCCTTATTGGTGGTTGGAATGAGGAAGAATACCACGGGGGTGCTACTGGAGGCGCATAGTGCGGTGGAAATCAAGGAAAAGTGGTTATTGACCTCATTATAGAGTTGTTCCAGAGTTCTACCTGCTTGGGTCAGTTGGCTCAGTTGATATTCAAGATTCGGACGTCTCGCTTGTCGGCGTAGTGAAGCGAGAGAACCCGCTTAATTTCCGACCAATTATCATCCCAACCAATTATCATCATCTACATTGTAGGAAAAAAGCGCCAAATCGGCGTCGCCTCTTATTTTCTGCCTAATATAGGGAATTATGGTCCTATACAAGGGCTTGCCTATAATGATGTCGTAGTCATTAACAATGGCTTGAGCCCTGTTAACCCAGGACACAAATTTCGCGGGCTCCCCCTCAAAAGTCTAAAGTTCCTTCACACAATCTGGCAGAGTGGACGTTTCTTTTAATTCGTATTCGGTGCGCGGACGGACCAAAGGAACGGGTTGGGTTACCGTAGGGTTACGTTTTTTGTGTTCTTGTTCCAGCGTGGCTACCCTTGTCCGGACTTTCTTAATATCTTCCTTTACTCCTATAACCTGGTCTAATAGGGTCTTAAGGCTCTCGTCGAATTTTTGAAGGGTAGACTTGATTTCTTCCATTTTAAGAGGGAGGGAAAAATACTTTGTTCGGGAAAAATATTATAGAAATTGTATTAAGGGGCCACAAGAGAATGACGTGCAAAGTATTATAAAAATAATAGGTAAGTGTAAGTAATTCAATTCTTTAAATTCTTGCAATATAGTTTAGTATTTGTATTTGTATTTGAATTTACTGATTATGGTTATAATAAAAGAGAATCTTCAATCTTTATTTGACTTGAGGAGGAAGGGAGGAAGCGCTTTACTCACCCTTTACAAGCATAAGTGTTTCAATATTGTAGTGTTCGTGTTGGTCTTCTTTAAATTCTGATGACGAGAAAAAAGAAAATTTTTTAAATATGTGGAATAACAGAATTCAATAAAAATTAATTATAACAGGGTGTAAAGTGAACGTGTATTACGGGTGTTTTGTTGCATATTTTCGCATATTTTTTATACCCTTGCAGAGGGTATTATAATTTTGGTCAAAAGTGTGCAACGCAGTGAAGGAGACAACTCCGACCCTATAAAGTATATATATTCTTGATCAGGATCACCTCCTGAGTCGATATGAGCATGTCCGTCTGTCCGTCTGTCTGTCTGTCTGTCTGTTTCTACGCAAACTAGTCTCTCAGTTTTAAAGCTATCGAGTTGAAACTATGCACACATCCTTCTTTCCTTTGCAGGCAGTACATAAGTCGGAACGGCCGGGATCGGTCGACTATATCCTATAGCTGCCATATAACTGATTGATCGGAAATGCCATAACTTTGGTGTTTTTTAAGTTGGAGGGTTGAGACTTTCCACACATGTTATATTTGACCATCTTGTCAAACCAAATATCTTGTGTACAAAATTTCATAAGGATCGGCCGACTATATCCTATAGCTGTCATAGAACGATCGAAATTGGTATAACTTTGGTGTTTTTTAAGTTAGAAAGATGGGATTTGGTACAGATTCTATTTTGGAAAAAACAATCTGATTTGTTGAATTTCATAAGGATCGGCCGACTATATCCTATAGCTGCCATATAACTGATTGATCGGAACTTGCTATAACTTCGTTGTTTTTCAAGTTAGAAGGATGGGAGTTTCAATGGATTCCTCTTTTGGCAAAATAATTCGAAATTGCAAATTTCATAAGGATCGGCCAACTATATACGATCCGCTATGTATTTAATAATATAAGATGCATGGCGCCACCTAGCGGACTGCGCTTCAACTTCAAGGGTATATAAACTTCGACAGACGGACAGAGTTGAAACTTTCCACACCTTCTCTTTTTCCTTGCAGGTAGTATATAAGTCGGAACGGCCGGGATCGGCCGACTATATCCTATAGCTGCCATATAACTGATCGGAACTCGCTATAACTTCGTTGTTTTTCAAGTTAGAAGGATGGGAGTTTCAATGGATTCCTCTTTTGGCAAAATAATTCGATATTGCAAATTTCATAAGGATCGGCCAACTATATACGATCCGCTATGTATCTAATAATATAAGATGGATGGCGCCACCTAGCGGACTGCGCTTCAACTGCAAGGGTATATAAACTTCGGCTCCGCCCGAAGTTAGCTTTCCTTTCTTGTTGTTGCATATTTTCGCATATTTTTATACCCTTGCAGAGGGTATTATAATTTTGGTCAAAAGTGTGCAACGCAGTGAAGGAGACATCTCCGACCCTATAAAGTATATATATTCTTGATCAGGATTACCTCCTGAGTCGATGTAAGCATGTCCGTCTGTCCGGCTGTCCGTCTGTCAGTCTGTCTGTCTGTCTGTCTGTCTGTCTGTCTGTCTGTCTGTCTGTCGGTTTCTACGCAAACTAGTCTGTCAGTTTTGGAGCTATCGAGTTGAAACTTTCCACACATTCTCTTTTTCCTTGCAGGTAGTATATAAGTCGGAACGGCCGGGATCGGTCGACTATATCCTATAGCTGCCATATAACTGATTGATCGGAAATGCCATAACTTTGGTGTTTTTTTTTAAGTTAGAGGATTGAGACTTTCCACGCATGTTATAATTGACCAAAATATCTTATGTATAAAATTTCATAAGGATCGGCCGACTATATCCTATAGCTGTCATAGAACGATCGGAATTGGCATTACTTTGGTGTTTTTTAAGTTAGAAAGATGGGACTTGGTACAGATTACTCTTTGGGCAAAATAATTCAATATGCCAAATTTCATAAGGATCGGATCTTTTTATTCTTCTTCTTTCATACTTTTAATTTTTCTTTTGTGTGTTGTATATTTTTGGTTTTTCTTTTGTGTGTTGTATATTTTTAGTTTTGGGTTTTTCTGTGTTCCTTTTATTTTCTTGGCACTGGTCGCGGTGGTCCGTATTGTTCCGTTTTAGCTCGTAGGCCTACTCAGGTACGGTTGCACACACAACCCACTGGGCAGCTTTTTTTTGGGTGCATTCCACACCTCTTAGCGTTTCCAATAGGTTGCCACACACCATTTTTTTATTTTTATTTTTGATTTATTCTTCTTGCCACCGCTAATATGCTCACGGTGGTTCTCTTTATTTTTTTATAAACGGCAATATTTTAACACTCGCGAATATGTCAGTGACAAACCGTTCTCTTTATTTTTTCATATGAAGCAATATTTTAGCAATCGCGGATATGCCATGGTAGCAAACCGCCGCAGTGGGTAATTGCTTCATTATTTTTATCACAACACAGATTTTGCTTTTACTCTTTGTTTCTTTATGCAACTTTTTTGTAGTTTTTCAATTTCATTTTCATTTTCGTTCTTACATTCTCTACTCTTTCCTATTTTTCTTTCCCCTTTTTTTTATTTTCCAATATTATTTTTCCTACTTCCTAATTCCCCTTTTTTTCAAGATCTTTGCTACTTCATTTTTCCTATATTCTTTTTTTTATATTTTGAGAAAAATCCTCTATCTCTCTAAAATTCCTCTATCTATTTGGATTTTTTTATTCTTTTATATTTTTTTTTATTTTGAGAAACCTTTACTACTTTGCTCTTATACCTTCACCCTTCTGTATCTATTTTTTAATTTTTATACCCTTGCAGAGGGTATTATAATTTTGGTCAAAAGTGTGCAACGCAGTGAAGGAGACATCTCCGACCCTATAAAGTATATATATTCTTGATCAGGATCACCTTCTGAGTCGATATGAGCATGTCCGTCTGTCCGTCTGTCCGTTTCTTCGCAAACTAGTCTCTCAGTTTTAAAGCTATCGAGTTGAAACTTTGCACACACCCTTCTTTCCTTTGCAGGCAGTATATAAGTCGGAACGGCCGGGATCGGTCGACTATATCCTATAGCTGCCATATAACTGATTGATCGGAAATGCCATAACTTTGGTGTTTTTTAAGTTAGACGGTTGGGACTTTCCACACATGTTATATTTGACCAATATATCTTGTGTACAAAATTTCATAATTAAATTTCACATTTTTTTTTTTTATTTTTAAACCCGTAATTCACATTCGCTTTACTTATCTGCTCGGGCGCCAGTTAAGGTTTCCTTCAATGGTTCACCTGATGAAAATTCGTTGGTTCATTCTTGAATAACGTTGGGAATACAATTTATTCGTGTCGCTTAATATTAACAATCGGTTTTGTAAGTTCTTATTTAACGGAAGGGGTATATTTTTATTTGTCGATGGAGAATGTTGGAGTTGGTTCAGCTTCGTGGTTCGGCGGTCAAGAATAGACTGACTTCCCGGAGTTGTGACCCTCCGATCGACAGTTCAATATCGGCCGATCTCCCGTGTGTGGTGTCAGCGGGTGAAGTGTCAGCTATCCGGAGTCAAGAGTCAGCGTAACACTCAGGGTGTGTGTCAGCTTTCCCGCAACATTCTAGTCAGCGTACATAGTTGCACACTTGTGACATAGTTGCACTCTTGCGACATACCCGGATGTACTTGAACCCACAGCACTTGAATCTTGGGAATTGCTTATGCTGTGGATTGGGGTTTAAGAGTCTGGGGTCGAGTTCGAGGCGTAGTCGTAGTAGGGGGCGAATAGTGCTGAGCAAGGGGTGGGCCGAAAGTGCCTTTGGTGTTTGGTGTTTTTTAAGTAGGACTTAACTTTGGTGTTTTTTAAGTAGGAGGGTTGGGACTTTCCACACATGTTATATTTGGTCATCTCAAGGATCGGCCGACTATATCCTATAGCTGTCGTAGAACGATTGGAAATGGCATAACTTTTGTTTTTTTAAGTTAGAAAGATGGGACTTAGTACAGATTGCATTTTGGGCAATCTTATCCGATTTTTCCAAATTTTTTCAGGATCGGCCGACTATATCCCTTAGACGACATATAACTGAACGATCGGAAATGGAACAACCTTAACTGTAAGGGTATATCAACTTCGGCTCCGCCCGAAGTTAGCTTTCCTTTCTTGTTTTTTATTAATTTATTATATAGTGAAACTCTTATAAGGATCGGCCTCTCATCTGTTTATATCAATTTGGTTTCCTACAACTACGAAAAAATGTTGGATTTTGAATTGAATTTTCGGCACATTTTTAATTAAAATTTTTACACTAACCAAAT
>JAJJHT010005154.1:89688-117391 GCA_021223865.1 Drosophila pandora | reverse complement strand
ACAAAATTTATTTTTTTAAATTCCCTTTTTTTTTTTTTTTTTTTTTTTATATACGTACAAAGGTTTCGGGTTATTTTTTTCTTTTATTTTCTTTCTCTCAACGTATTAAATGGAGTAGTAATATATAGGATATATAGGAATAATATATATAGGAATAATAGGAATAATATATAGGAGAACCTTTCTAGCAGCCCTCGGCAACAATTTGTATGTATGTATGTATGTATATGCAGAAGTTGATTTATTTTCTTTCTCTTAACGTGTTAAATGGAGTAGTAATATATAGGATATATAGGAATAATATATATAGGAGAACTTTTCTAGCAGCCCTCGGCAACAATTTGTATGTATGTATGTATATATATGCAGAAGTTGATTTATTTTCTTTCTCTTAACGCGTTAAATGGATGTATATATGCGGAAGATGAGGTGATAGAAGATGATGATATTTTTATATACATATATTTTTTGAAGATGATAGTAGGAATGCATAAATGTGGGTAAATATGTTTCGGTTGTTATATGTCTCAACCAAAAATAATTTAGCCACCTGAATAATGAACTTGCCGTTTTGTGTCGTTGATATCCGGCTCGAAGGACCAATGTTTTGCCAGGAATGAGGCGAACAGTAGAAACACAGATTTTATGTTGGTTTTAAAGACACTCCGGTCTCTTTATTGTGCAAAACGAATTTGCCGGCAAAAAAAAAAAAAACTCCAAAAAACTTCAAAATCATGCTAGAGATGGAAAAAATCTCTAGAGATGGCACATTCGGTGATATCGATTATATTATTAGTATTATTAGATTATATATTAGTATATTATTATTAATTCAGCATGAACATTGCCCATCCGTAGAAAGTCCCATCATTCTAGCTCAAAAAACACCAAGTTATGCCAATTCCGATCAATCAGTTATATGGCAGCTATAGGATATAGTCGCCGATCCCGGCTGTTCCGACTAATATACTGCCTGCAAACAAAAGAAGGATGTTGGGCCAAGCAGCCACCAAAGAATGCATATAAAATAATTATAATATGCTAAGCTGCAGCTGTTGTTATCAGCATGTTTTCGTCTCTGTTTTGTCTCCCAGTTTCGCATGCGCTTTATTGTTATTTGTAGCGTATGCGCTTCGGGGAGTTTTGGTTGAGCTTCTGCGCAAGCTCTTGGTTTTGCGTTGTTGTGATTTGGAGTTGCTTGGAGCCGCATATATTAGGGTTAAATTGAATAAATATATTGAAAATATATGAAACGCGTGTAGTTATTCGGCTGCTATTAAAAACTATTAATAGCTCAACAAAGGATATATGCAAAGTTTCAATTCGATAGCTTTAAAACAAATAGAGAAAAAATTTGCGTAGACATGCTTATATCGACTCCTGATCAAGAATATATATACTTTTTAGGGTCGGAGACACTTTTGACCAAAATTATAATACCCTCTGCAAGGGTATAAAAAGAGGACCGAAAAAAATGTTTACGTTTACAATGTTTACGTTACAACACTAAACATATGTTTAGGGCTTACAATGTTATAAAACTGATTCTGATCTTGAGAAAGTGAAACCGGTTGCGGCGAATGGAACTTCTAGAGCATTTTGCGTTTAATAAAATTTATGTACGTTAATTTTTAAATCTTCACATGCCTGCAGATCGCACCAATAAAATTCCAAATTTAACTTATTTTGTTTCATAAATTCTGCCTTATAGAAGAACCAAACTGTGTGAGACTTAAATCAATCAATTAACATATTATTTTCGATTAAAACCTCTAGAGTGGGATGATATCCATCCCCATGTATAGAAAGTTATGCAAAGAGTAGCTTTATCAGGATCAGCTGGTCACAACCAGACAAAACAGTAAGAACGATTTGAATAGTGCCACCAATACCTTCGTGACTAGTTCGGACGAAGGTACTATATAGTAATAGATAACGTTAAAATATAGACGGGACAAAATGATTTAAATGCAAATAAATTTTATGTCACCTTTTATGATTTTACCTATTTACAAGCGTTTTTGGACTCTACAAAAATGAACCCTTCCCATGTGCAGAAGTCCATCACGTCTAAAAGTGGTGTACTTACTTTAAGAAATTCGGAGCTAAAGAGCTCCGGCTTTAATGAAGTTTCCGTATAGTCTATATTGTGGGATGCAAAGAAAGAACTATCAGCATTTCGTTTCGGAAGCTTGCTTCAAAAAGCACAAAGCATAATGCGGCCACTATGGTCGAACTTGAACTTGCGGGCGTACGAATAGAACCTTTAGAATGTCTGACTAAAGACGGCCTTAATCCACCGTATAGGTGGATCCTACTGACGGTCTTTCTGACTGAAGCAACACTCTAAGTAGGCTAGTTTTAAGTACCACGAGATGATACTGAGTAACGAACCGATTCATTCTGTATTCACAACTATCTTTATTTCAGGAGAACAGATCTCATATTAGATCCTAAAGTACACATATTTTGATCGTTGGGGAAGGACAAAGGTACGGACGTGCGCCAACAAGGTTAGCGTAATGTCACCCACCTCTGTTGATATTGTTTGTTGATTCCGCTGCATTCTGCTTGACTCGTACTGCTGAAATTGCTGCCTGTGCTTCTTGCGTAGTTGGGAGCTCAAATCTTCTGTGGCGACCCTCGTTTGTCAGTGCTTGCTTGTTGTTCGATTAATTCGAATTCTTCCCTTGTTTTCTTACAGCCATTGGGTTATCGGGTGCAGTGTTATCCTTCCTTGCACATCGTGTATACCCCTCCCATGTAGCTATTAGACTAGCATTATTACACCGGAGTATTGATAAGCGATGATTCAGCTTGTCTTGTTATCCACATTCTCTTTCGTTTGCTTGGTCTAATTGATTCAACGTTGACTCCATCTGCCCTCCTTTTGTCTTTATTTGTCCAAGTGCTGGCCATTCATGCACCTAGCCCCCTGACATCTTTACTATTCCTGACGAGCTGAGTTGTGCTCGTCCCAGAAAAGTAATTGTGGGGCTCTGGATAACACAGTTCGGCCTGATTGTCAATTTTTCTACGCCCTTGATGTGATCTGATCTTTCTCCCCAGAGCATACATACTTCATCGTTATAAGTTGTGTTTGCGCGCGGTTCCCACTGCATACGTACAGCCCACCTCCCGCCCAACCGACAGAGGGGCGCCTGCCGCATAACGTACGGCTCGAATCGCGGGAATAAATTCGAGTTAGTATAATGAGTATAGTATATAAGTTTAAATAGAAGGATTATAAAGAAAACGAGGAAGAATTAGTATGCTCTTGTAGGTAATTTAAAATGGAGGTTTTCAAATTTGACAGGGAAGAAAGAGAAATAATATTATACAGACCATTGTAGTTCGAACATAAAATCCTAAGGGGATCATGCTGTGCATATGTCGATCTACAATGGCTTAAGAATAAAGGACTAAAGTTTCTGGTCCTTCTATTCGGAACGTTAAACTGTAAGCGTGTTAGTAAGTGCTGGCTATCTACATCACCATTAATAAGGTTGTGTAGGAAAACGACACCCAGCATTGTTCTACGATTTTTTAAGGAGGGTAAGTTTATTAGTAGGAGTCTACTATTATACGAAGGTAGGTGAAGATTTGCGTCCCAGTTAAGTCCCCTAAGAGCAAATAATAAGAAGTTCTTTTGTACGGATTCTATGCGGTCTTGATGAACACCGTATTGGGGACACCAGACACATGAACCGTACTCCAGTATCGGGCGGACCAAGGATATAAATAAGCTTTTAGTAATAAAAGGGTGGTTAAATTCTTTAGCCCATCTTTTAATAAAACCGACAACACCTTTAGCCTTATTAACCATTAAAGAAATATGGTCGGAAAATTTAAGTTTTATGTCTAAAAGGACACCAAGATCATTAACCTGAGTTAATTTTTCTAAGGCAATCCCAGAGAGATTGTACGAAGACTGGTGAGGACTAGTACGATAAAAAGACATAAGTTTGCATTTTGATCCGTTAAGTATTAAGTCATTAGCTAAACACCATTTTTGAAAATTGTCAAGATCCGACTGGAGTCTGTTTTGGGCAGACGGGAACTTATATTGCAGACAAAGCTTAACATCGTCTGCGTACATTAGTACCACCGCGTTCGTTATGGATGGGGACAAGTCATTTATAAAAAGAGTGAATAGTAATGGGCCAAGATGGCTTCCTTGAGGACACCAGATGTGGCACGGACTAAGCGGGAGTATTGATTTTTAAATAAGACTCTCTGTGTTCTTCCATTTAAATAGCTGGAGATCCACGTAATGAGGTCGGTTGAGAATCCCAAAAGATTTAGTTTACTCAACAAGAGTGAGTGATTAACTGAATCAAATGCTTTACTAAAGTCTGTGTAAATAACATCAGTTTGAAGTCCCTTTTGGAAGCCATCTAAAACAAAGGATGTCAACTCCAATAAATAAGTGGTGGTAGAGCGACGCTTAATGAAACCATGCTGACATGGAGAAATTATTGATGAGCATAGGTGAGCAATGAAGAGTTATTAATTTTTCGAATAACTTTGGAATCGCTGACAATTTTGAGATGCCTCTGTAGTTGGCAGCATCGAATTTTTTCCCCTTTTTGTGCAGAGGAATTATGAAAGATTCCTTCCATTTAAAGGGGAAAATCGAAGATTCCAAAGATAAGTTAAAAAGTTTTTGAAGATGTTTGCACAGAGCCCTAGCACAGTATTTTAGCACACAGCCTGGTACTCCGTCGGGGCCTGGCGAATAAACTGGTTTTACCTTTTGAAGATCCAATAATATATTGTTTTCAGAAAGAAATGGAACAAATATACTATTAGTTGGTTGAATGTTGTAAGCGTATGGCTGATCTGAAGTGTTAGGAGGTAAATAAGTTGTTTGGAAAAATTAGTTGTCGAATAAATCCGCAATGGTCTGATCCGAAGTCGCTGATAAATTTTGATACGTAAGTAGGGAAGGAAAAGATACATGTTTACGCTTCCTGTTTACAAAGTTATAAAACTGCTTTGGATCCTGACTTTATAACATTCGGCGTTATGCACGGTGAAATTTAGCCGAGCTTGAATTTTAAGTATCTTGAGAAATCTATACTGCTACAGGTTCTTTTATATTTATTTAAAAGCCTGTCTTTATATGTTTTTAATTTTGTTAGGCACCTTGTAAACCAAGGGGGATTATTTGTAGCGGACGGATATTTCCACGGCACACTTAAGTCAAAAAATGAATTTAATGTCGAATAAAATTTATCTAGGATGATATTTATATCAGTGCATGCCAGAATATCGGACCAGTCAAAAGTATCAACTAATAAATTAAGTTTACGAAAATCAGCCTTACGAAAACAACGAATCTTCTTTGATACACAGAAAGGCTTCTGATTGACACCAGAATTGGTTTCAATTGACCCTTCAAGCGTAGGGTGGTATGGATCTTCAGGGGTTGAGAGGGGCAACGCTCTGGAAAGTGTGGTACTATCTGGATCAGATACAAAACATAAGTCAAGAAGCCGACCTAACGAATTTCTAACATGGTTGATCTGGCCTAGGGACAAGTCAAAGATGCCCGCCGTGAAATCATGATGGGTGGAAAGTGATAAGAAAGTTAAATTTTCAGTAATTGACCAATTGAGTTCTGGTAAATTAAAGTCGCCAAGAACTACCAGAAGGTCAATATCTGACATAAGATTGGTAACAGCCTGTATAGCCGACAAGTGATGCCAGTATGTAGGCGGCTCGGAAGATGGTGGAATGTAAGAACATGTAATAAACAATGATTGAGCAGACAATATGACTTTAACGCAAATAAATTCAAAATCACCAAACTCTGGTAACTTTACCTCTTCAGAAACGAAATTTGAGTCAATAGAAATTATGACTCCTCCTCCTCTTCGCAGAGGTCGGTCACGTCTAAAAGTGGCGTACCTACTTGGAAAAACTTCGGAGCAAAAGATCTCCGGCTTTAACCAGGTTTCAGTGAAGACTATAGTATGGGTAGCAAAGGAAAGACTATCAGAATAAAGTCTAGGGAGCTTGCTACGTAGGCCCCGACAGTTCAGATAGGTAAGATTGATAGAACGTGTTAGTTTTTTGAGGAGTCGGATTGGACAGATGTTGGGAGCTTGACTCCAGCAGGCTTCGAATTTTTTTTCTTTACCTTACTCGGCTGATGCTCCTGTACAAATATGTCCTCTGGCCAGAAGCCAAGCGAACATATTGTCACAAACATCGGCACTGGCACACGTATCATGAAGGATGACATGCGCCTCGAGTAGGAGTATTTAAATTTCCTAATGTCTTCCACTCTAATAAGGGCCTTGGTTTTGGCTTTGATATAAGCCGAGATATCAATCTCCGAGGTATCAGGGGCTAGCCGTGAGACAAATATTTGTCTAACAGGTGGTTTTACCTGTAATGGTTTTGGTGCCACGGTCGGTAATACCGCGGCCTCAGTCCGTTCCGGGGGTCCGGGCGGAGGGTTATCATTTCTAGTGAAAGCTATGGGGGTTAATTCAAGGGTATTCCTGGGAATCACTTGGAGTGATGCCATGGAGGACAAAGCAGACAAATTATGCTCTGCTACGGTAAATTCGGGTGCTGACTTTTCATTTACCGTCCCTGCTCTTGGAGTAGCAAGGGAAATGAGCGGCTGCATTATTGCGGGAGGATCCAGCTGTTCCGCGATTACTGGAGCTGCAACTTTCCTAGTAACAGATTTTTTCCGCTTAGGAGATTCATTCAACAGCTGAAGGCTATTGAATTGAACATCCAGCGCACTGAGTTGATCGTTGATTTTTCGGAAACCAACGATCAAATCTTTAAACCCACTCTTGGTCTGTCGCATGAATGATCTCATTTCATCTTGGACAGCTCGGCACCCACTGCAGCAATAATGGAGGCCAACACGGCGGGATATGGCATCCGAGACAGATGCAGTAAGGCCAGCACATTTGGCATGTGAGACACTTTCGCACAGCCAACAATAGATACTAGCCTGGGATGAAGATATCGGCTTATTGCACGATTTTAATGAGCAGACAACATTTTATTCCATTTTTATAAAATTACAAATTAGCAAAAATGAATTTATAATTTTTTAAATTTTCTATTATTATTAATATTTTTTTTTTTTATTTTAAGCAAATAAGCCTTCAACCACTGTACCAACTAAGGTTAATAAACGGTAGGTAGAGGAGGGAGTTAGTGAAGAGAGCTAAGGGAGAGCGCAAGTGTAAAGAAATGCGCGCAAAAAGATAAGAGCAGAATTAACTGCAAGAATTAAAAAGGCAGAGAGTAAAAAAGAAGCAGAGCTATATTTGGATTGCGACTTTTTAATTTTATTAAGTGCTCACCCAAATATGGCACTGCACAAGCGCGTAGCGATACGGGTATAACTTTAATATTAAGACACAATATTAGTAATGAAAACAAAGTGTTTTAATTAAGGTTTCAAACCCGCGTTTGGCAAAAATAGAATTTATCGCAAGCGCAAAAAATAATCACGACCGTTCGCTATGAAGTGAAGGCAGAGAGGTTGTTCCAAAGATCCATGCACATGGTTCCGTCAGTTGAACCCTATAACTAGTACTTTTGATTGGCTCTGGTTTACATTTTTCTACCAGATTGTACATAATTGTACATATGTACATGATAATTGGTGGGCATCTGGGCCGAATAGCGTTTGTTTAAATTCGCACCTGATGCAAGTATTCCTTATTAAATTTACCTTGTTTCTGTTTTTGTTATTAGCAGTCCTTTCATGGTCCAGTTGTCGGTTTCCTGTACCTGAGTGATCGCCAGTCGATACAATTTTCGAGCCGTCTCCTGTAATCGGTAGTCGCCTTCCTGGTGGGAAGTGTGTTTGTATTTTTGTAGCAACCTGCCTTACTTGACTGTTATAATATACTTTTACATTCTTATCATTGCCGTTGTCACAACCGGACCAAACAATCCTAAAGGATCAAAGGTTTTCGCATCTCTTAATGCTGATTCCCGTGTTTTCTGTGTGGATCCCAAATAATTCTAAGTACTTTTACGGTTTGCTCGAAAAGCGGCAGCCCCCTGTGCCAGATGCTCAGGTGCGGTGTCCGCCAGATATTGCAAGCATCAGGTAGCCAGGTTTGTTGCTGTGCCATAGGTGACAGTGTTAAGTTGATAATATTTTAATGGTTCCATGGGCTTGCGTCACCATAATGTCATCTAAAACTTGTGGTTGAGTCTTATTTCTCAATAGGTTTAACATTCAGGTTGTGATTCAATAGAAAAGGGTCGTATCGGGGTCACCAAGTGTTCGTCTGTAGAGCGTTATGCAGCTCGCGGACGTAAAGATAGGTTCCGGGGTCGTCAAAAACCTATTGAATGTCTGACTTAAGTTATCTGGATTATTCAAGGGTTCTCTCGGGATGAACAGTCGCTTGCTGCGGTCAGGCTGAGGATGATTATTTTGAAGTTTTTGAAGCAACATGTTGCCAGCTGAAGAGGAGGATGATGGAGTGGAAGGTTGATCGTTGGAGGAACCTGGCCCTAAAAAAATAGTTCTTAAAACAAAATTTTTGGCAAAAACAAAATTTGTTGTAAAGGGCCTCCCAGGTATTCCACAATTTAATAATAACAGTAGTTTTTAGTTTCTTTAGTTAAAAATGTCTTTTTAATGCTTTTTTCTTTTGGCTTCTTTTCAACACAACTGGTCCGTTCCAAGTATAAGATTAAAGTGAAAGAGAAAGTCAAGCAATAGAAATCAGCACACTTTTTTGTTACCAGCTTGTGTTTGGTCAAGAACCTTTTGCTTATATAAAGTTAGTATTTTTCAATACACCTTCTCAAAAGATACATAAAACAATTTAGAAATTAAGTTAGTGTTTCAATAATACTTTTATTCGGACAGTTTTGTATTCTGGGAATAAAAATAATGATCCACATAAGTCTAGAAATAGTTTTGGAATCAAATCAAACTAGTTCTAGGATTAAGGAAAACCCCAGTAAAACCTTAATCAAATCATTGGTTAAATAAAACTTCAAGCTAACATTTCTACTTTTGTTAAATAATATAATCAGTTTCTTTTGGTTTGATTTTTTTTATAATATTAATAAATATAAATATAAATCCAGTTGTACTTCCAGACATCCTTCAGACATACTTCATGCCCAGTCAGAATCAAAATAGCCAATAATTGTGTAGTTAAAATTTTCGTTTTTGATAAAAGTTTTTTTTTTTTTTTTTTTATTAAACTTTGCTTTTATTTATTGGATCTTCTCTTAATTTTGAGACTAACAATAAGTTTTCAAATCTTAACATTAACATTTAACTAACAGTGACTAAGACTGCATTCTGGTTGCACGTTCCTCAAGACGGTCGCTGGGTGGGTAGGTCATTGCGACGAAGTCGTGATTGGTTGCTCAACCTTGTTAGACCTCTCGCCAGGTGGTTAGGGTGCGACAATAGCTTGCTAAAGTACTTTTCCTTCTGTTCTGCGATCACATCTTTGACTGGAAGAATGTTTAAGTCGCGATGTATGTTTTCGTTGCGAACGTACCACGGTGCCCCGGTGATTGTTCTCAAGATCTTCGACTGAGCTGGCTGGACTATGTCAATATTGCTATTGCTGGCATTCCCCCATAACTGGGAGCCGTACATCCATATAGGTTTAAGTACCGAGTTATACAGCAGGACTTTATATTCAAGGCAAAGGGGAGACCGAGCGTTGATACGCCAATGAAGGCTGCTGGCTTTTAGCTTTAGGTGGGTTTCTTTTAGCTTCTATGTGCCGACGCCATGTGAGTCTTCTATCGAGGTGTACTCCTAGATATGTTACCTCGTTTACTTGCGGGAGTAGGGTGTTGTTTAGCGTAAGGGGCGGGCAGTTTTGCCTATTCAAGGTGAACGTAACGTGCTTGCATTTTTGTTCGTTTACTTTAATTCGCCAGTCTGATAGCCATTTTTCAACATCCACCAGATGAAGAGCTAGCTGCGCAGTTGCTTGCATCGGGCATTTTGAGCGGCTAAGAATAGCTGTATCATCAGCAAACGTAGATGTTGTTAGTCGTGTGCTTGTCGGGATGTCTCCTGTGTAGAGAACATATAATGTTGGGAGTACACTTCCTTGAGGAACTCCAGCTCCAACAGTGAATTCGTCAGATATATCAGTGTTGCACCTCACAGCAAATTTTCTGTCGTAAAGGTAAGACTCTAAAAGCTTGTGGGTATTACAAGGGAGCATTGTCTTGATCTTGTACATTAGACCTTCTAACCAGACTCTATCAAATGCTTGAGAGACATCTAGAAATATTGCGGTACAGTACTCGCGTTTTTCGAATGCATTCCGAATTTCTGCTGTTATCCGGTTGACCTGCTCAATTGTTCCGTGCTTTTCACGAAACCCAAACTGATGTGACGGGATTCCTTCCTGGATCCTTAGGTATGTGTTTATTCGAGTCAGAATGCATTTCTCAAAGAGTTTAGATAAACATGAAAGTAGGCTTATAGGTCAATACGACGTGGGAATTGTGTGGTCTTTTCCCGGCTTTGCTATCAATATTATAATTGACTTTTTCCATCTCGCTGGAAAGTGGCCAAGTTGAGGCATGTCTAAAGCTTTGCTTAGCAGATGGCGATCTGTGGAATTGCCACTCGCGACGTGAACGCCGCTTTTCGAGGACAAGTTGTTCGATTTGTAGATTTGTCTTTTTATTGCATTGTGTATTCATAGTTAGCGATGTTGAGGCTCGAGCTGCAGAGACGAGTACAGACTCAAGTGAATTAACAATCCTTCATCTAAGTCCTTCATCGTGGAGATGAGGACTTAGCTCAATGTGTGAGCTGATATATTTTCTGTACTTAACCCAATTGGTTTTCTGTGAGGTCAATTTTAATGGTTGTTCCAATGTTCCTGGATGTCGCAGTAGAATAAACAGGACAGGCGAGTGATCAGATGAAAGATCCGATAGGCAATTGGCGCTTATCAGATTTTTAGGGATGTTTTTGGTAATCGCAAAGTCTATTAAATCTGGTAGTTTCCTTGGGTCGGCCGGCCAGTATGTTGGTGTGCCAGAAGAAACATATTCGAGCTTGTTCTTGGCTTTGATAATTGCATTATAGAGCTGCTTCCCTTTTGGAGTCACGAGACGGGATCCCCAGTGTGTGTGCTTGGCATTGTAGTCTCCTGCTGCTATGAAGTGGTCTCCAAGTGTGTTGAAAAACTACATAAACTCATCTTCAGCTATATTGAAGCGAGGGGGGCAGTATACGGCGGCTAGTGTAAGTTGATTGCCAATATTTAGTTGTATATTTATAGATGTGGCCTGTAGGTAGTTTTTAGCAAATTTGTTTTGATAATGGTGCGGCTTCTGATTAGAATTCCAGTCCCACCATGTGCTTTACCATCTGGATGATTTGTTCCGTAGAATGAATATCCTCGTAGTTGAAAATTGTATTTGTTTGTAAGGTGTGTTTCCGAAAGCAGCATTGCATCGATATGATTGTCGAGTAGGAATTGAGCTAACTCAAGTTTATGTTGCGAAACGCCGTTAGCGTTCCACGTAGATATCCGTAGGAAAGCCATTATTTGGATTGTTGTGAAACCAGCATTTGAATCAATAGATTTTGGTTTCGCATTAAATCTTGCATAGTTGTGCGCATAAACGACATAAATTCCGTCAGGCTTTGTTGTAGGCTGCATATCATAGCTTCAAAGTTGCTTTTTGGCTGCTCTGTTGGTTGATGTTGCTGAGCCGTGTTCGGTTCTTGATATGCTGATTGCAGAAATGAGCTTTTTGAGGCAGGCTTGCGTATGTCACATTTTTGTCAGAGTTTATGGGTCCTAGTGAGGATCTGGCTGCAGTCGAGAAGAAGACTTCAGGGTTTGATCTGGACGCCGTGAACTGTCCATTTTGGGTGCTGGCAGCTATTCCTTTCTGGTGGATGCGACTTTTAAGCTCCTTATAGATTGGGCATCCTCTATAATTAGCAGTGTGATTGCCACCGCAGTTGCCACACTTTTTCAAGTTGCTGTCATCTTTGCTCGCTGGGCAGTGTGCGGAGTCATGAAGCTCTCCGCAAACTACACACACCGGGCGCAGTTTACAGTATGACCTTGTATGGCCATATTCCTGGCAGTTCGCACATTGTACCGGGCCATTGCGTTTGTGCGGTTCCTCAACTGTAATTCTGCGGTGCAGCAGGTACTGAAGATTGTATATTGGGTGCACTTCGTATTTCTTCAGGAGCTTGGCTTCTGGTTCGAGCTCAACCTTAAAGAGTGGCTGCGGCTTTCTATCCCTGTTAAGGATATTAAAGACTGTCTTGGCGCTAAAACCCTTCTCCTGTAGCGCCTTTTTTATCTCTGCAGGCGTTACTTCGGGCTCTATGCCCTTAAATACGACTTGCAGGCCCTTGCTGCTTTTTAGCTGATACGTGTAAAAGTTCTTTTTATTCTCGGTAAGATATTTTGATAATACTCTGTAGTTATCTTCAGACTTCATTTGAACTTTTGTTTCTTGAATGTTGCCCTTTACAAGGGGTATTGTGTGGAAGTTATCCTTACCAATAAGCTCAATAATTTTGTTGACAAGAACATTGGAACTTTTTTCGCGTATATAGATAGGCGGAGGTTTTGGCTTCCTTTTCTCAACTTCAGTGGATTCGACCGCCTCAACCTCATCGGCGTTTGCCAAGCTTTTAAATCGGTTTGAGTTAGTGGGCGTTTCTTTTGCTGCTAGGCTAGCATTGCCACGGGTTATTTTGCGTTTGGAATTCAGGGGGCTCAGCTTTCTTTTGATTTGGATGTAGCGATCCATGCCAGTCTGCACAGCCGGCTTAATATAGTCATTGTTTTTGTTTTTGTTTTGGTTTTCAGGCAGCGCGGACGTATTACTATTTGCGCTGCTAGCTGATGACGTCGTTAAACGCGCTGTCGATACAGTTGCGGTTGTTGTTGTTGTTACTGTTGACGTTGTCAAAGAAATTGAGGTGCTAGTTACTGCACTCTTTGGCTGCAGAGACATCGATGGTATCGAGGGGGAGCAGGAACGCGCTCTCTCGCTCTCTACGTTTAAGAATTCGGTCAAGTTGGGGTAATTGACCGCGCTTGATCAGAGCTTGCATGGTTTTCGGTTGCTTTAAAAGAGAAGTACGCGTTGTTTCTTTGTACTGAGAGCCGTCTCTCGTCTTGCTCACGTTGACGTTGTGTGCGAACGTCGTTTAAGCTCATTGCAGTCGAGGTTGATTTAGTTTGAGTTTTAAGTGTTGTGTTTTATATTAATTAATTAATTAATTAATCAATATAAACATTAGCGATTTCATCGCAAAAAGCGTCTTTTCGCGTTATTGTAGATTTCTTAGAGCAGTCACTGCACTTTTATGATTTTATTGAATATTTTTTCCCGGAGCACAATAAAAAACACGTCTGCATGCGACGACTGCAATCGAAGAATTTGATAAAAGTTAACTTTAAATCAACAGTACCCTTTAAATTTTTTAAAACTCTTTAAAGATTTTGCCATAATTCTGAATTGTTTTTGTTTGTATATCTACTTAGAATTCTTATTGCTGTACTTAAATCAGGACGTGTACATAACATTAGATACATTAAACAACCAATCAGATTTCGGCACGGCGCATTATACTGTTCATCTGAGTCTAAGACTTCATAATTCAACTTAGTTGGAAGTGGTGTACTGACTGCATGGCATTCTTCCATATTGAACTTCTTTAAAATATTATTAATGTATGTTGATTGACTAAGATATAAATATTTATCTTGTGAGGGTACGAATATGAATTTTTTTTTTTATGAAAAATAAACAGAAAAGATAAACTCTAAAGGTAAACAAACCGTAGTCGATAGTTAGTAGTCGAATAAAAATAAGTCGATAATAGATCGCGGTTACAGCCCTTTAAAGCTGTTAAGGAAAACTTGATTGGCTTGTTCTTTTGCGATCAAAACGCCAAAGTGAAAAGTTGTATATAACGCATAATAAATAGTGAATATCACCAACGTGAAAATTGCGATAGTACCGAACACGGTACACCAGTGAGACTGAGAGCAGCAGCCGAACGTTGGCTGTGGATGAGCCCAGCCGTTCGCCGCTGCACGTGGGTTGTGGTTGTGGCGAAAAAGACTCCAGGTGAGCCGACTAATATGTCGCTAAGTTGAGTAATAATAAAGGTGTTCTAGGAAGTGGTAGAAAACCCCCCCCCCGATCGTTTACGTAGCGCTCACCCAAAAGCCTACGTCAAGCAATCGATCAAGTTTCGACCCAGAGGTCTACAACGGAGGCACCGCGTGGATCATCGGCCAGGGATCCAGGAAAAGCTTTCCTCGATCAGCCCCTAAACGTGCGCGAACCCGGTCCAGACTCGAACCACGATCGGCGAGGTCTGTGGGCAGCGACGTGTGCGTGATTGGGGCCGCAGAAGATCAGGAGCGGAGCTGGAACCTGGCCACCCAGGAGCGTGGAGGACATAACCTCACTTTCCGACGCAGAACCGCATGTTCGTTTGAGCCGACCGCATTTAACCTGATGGGCTAGCCCGACGATCGCTGAGGCAGACATCTCGTCCATAGTGACGATTCAACAATAACAACAACAACCAGGAGAGAAGCGCGACAAGCTGTGCCAGGATTAGTGTATTATTAAGTAGAATTTAATTTTTATTTTTTTTGTAAATTGCAAATTGTTCTTTTTCTATAGAGCATTGATAAGATTTTGGCAACATGCACATCAAAACTCCATAATTTAATTCGCATTTAACCTGATCACCCAAAACATCCAGCGTTCTCGTCTACAGGCCTGCGGACTTCGAGGGATGGTTGCATGAGTAAACATTGTGACTTGATCATGTAACAGTGCCTCTAGAAGAAAACATATGAATAGTCAGTCCATATCCAAATGATTGGGAAGACGTTCTTCCTTACTCCTACTTTGCATACATGCATATAATTCTTTATCTACACATTTTTACATTACATTCCAATTTGTTAATTAAGCTATATTAAACTCATTTTGTATAATTAGGACCAATTAGGAGTAAGGGTTTAGGTTAAGCATGAGTCTGAAGAAGAAGCAATTATGTTTTTGTATTGAAGTTTGATTTTCAAATAAAGTAAATTTATAACTTTTATGGGCACCTGAGCTGATCGATTTCAATATACATGGGTAAGGGCAGCAGCAATTCGTTGTTGCAGCAATTCGGGCATAGCAGAAGAACCTCACCACCTTAGTTCTTCCAACAGCAAGGTTTCCTGTCTCGACTTCGTATCCTTCCAGAGGACTGTATCCCCTTTCCTAACTCTGTCTACAAATTTGTATTGTGTGGCGGTGATGCTGATTAGGAAGTAACCGACCCCCTTGCCTCTTCCCTGAGCTAGGCCGTTCCCGTAGGCAGAGTATGCAACCAGTCGGTATCCACTACACCGTGTTCGTCACAATCTTTCCTTTCTACTTTTATTCCAAACAAGTGTCCTATTTCACATAAGTCTGTCATCCTGAATTTTCTCATTAGGAATGTCTTAAGAGAATTCATTGTATTATTACTTTCTGTTGCAATTACCAGATCATCTACATATAAAAGCAAATATATATTTTTTTAAAACATCGCCATGGTCTCGTAGATAGATACATCTATCCCCTGCTGAATTATTAAGCCCATGCTTTTTAAAAAATTTTCAAAGGTCTCGAACCAGCATCACGCCGCTTGTTTCAAACCATAAATTGACTTATTAAATTTACATACTTTACCATTTTTACATGGCAATACCTCCGGAATCTTCCTAAAGATTTCCTCTTTCAAAATACCATTAAGGAATGCCGTCTTAACTTCCATATAGTGAACTTTTAAATTGAATTGGTTTGCTATGGCAAGAATCAATCGAAAGCTAGATATTCTTGCAACTGGTGGATGTTGGCACCTATTGCCAAGGCCTGCTATCCAATCAAGAATGTCAAAATATACAAGCATCAGACCCACTAACCTATTGGCACACCTAGTAATAAATTAGCGATAAACATAAAGCAATATCCAACCTATTAACCCAGCACTAGTCGACGGCGCCGGAAGCAGAATCAGCATTATCAGCTGGAAGAATGACCGACTGACCGAAGCAAGCAAAAACCAGCCAGCTAAGCCGATGTGGTGAGTTGCATGCTCGTTGGGATGTCCGCAGTGTAGATAAGGTAGAGTGTTGGTCCTAACACGCTGCCTTGAGGAACTCCGGCACTGATGATGTTATCATCGGACATGGCAGCATTACATCTTACTGAGAATTTTCTGTTGTAAAGGTATGACTTCAGAAGTTTAGGAGTGTTGCTCGGGAGCATTTATGTTATTTTGTGCATTAAACCTTGTAGCCATACTCTGCCGAAAGCTTGTGGTACGTCCAGAAATATCGCAGTGCAGTACTCCCTTTGTTCGAATGCATTTTGGATTTCTGAAGCTGTGCGGTTGACTTGTTCGATGGTTCCATGTTTTTCTTGAAAACCGAATTGTTGAGTCGGGATTTTGTTGTGTGTTCTGAGATGTGGGGTAATATGTGCCAGAAGGCATTTTTCGAAGAGTTTTGATATACACGTTAGTAAACTAATTGGTCTATATGATGAAGCAATTGTGTGGTGTGTACGGGCCAGGTTTTGGTATCATTATGATGATCGACTTTTTCCATCTCTCTGGGAAGTGTCCATGTCTCGTTATTGCATTGAAGAGTTGGCAAATAGCTCGAACTGTGCAACGAGGAAGTTTGATAATCATTTTTGGTGATATTAGGTCGCATCCTGGGGATTTTTTTGGGTTGAGTTGTTTATTTATGATTTTGAGTAACTCATGTGGTCTTAATACAATTGGATCATACGTAGATGTGTCAATATCTGATGTTGCTGGCAGTGAGATCCCATTTGATGCTGTGTTGGGCTGAAATACATTTCAGGTTTCTTGCGTTTGTGGGGTTGATATGCGAGCTGCTGCGACCAAGACGGATTCAAGGACGTTTGTGGATAAGTTGATATCAGCTTCGTCATTCAAACGTGGATTCAACTCGATGTGCGAACTTACATATTTTTTGTACTTGAGCCAGTTGGTTTTATTCGTTGTTAGTCTGAATGGTTGATCTCCCGCAACTGAATGTAGATTTAGTTGGAGGAGTACAGGCGAGTGGTCAGACGATAGATCTGGTAAGGAGTTGGCGCTTATCTGGTTGCGTGGAATGTTTTTTGTGACTGAAAAGTCTATCAAGTCTGGCAATTTCGTGGGATCTGTTGGCCAATATGTAGGTGTCCCAGGTGACACAAAGTCAAGCTTGTGGCTTGGTTTTATTATTGCGTTGTACAACTTTGGAGTCGCCAGTCGAGATCCCCAGTGCGTATGCTTGGCATTCAAGTCTCCTGCTGCTATAAATTGTTCGGTCAGAGAGTTGAAGTAGTCCATGACAATATAACAATATAAAACAACATCTGACAATTTAAAAACATATTTAATCCCATAGTTTATTTTAAAAAATATATTTTATTATAAAAACTTTTGTAAAATTTCTTTTAAGCTTTTAAAATAACTTTTTTTTTGTTGAAACGTTTTTTATTTTTTATTAGTGATAAAATAATTGACTATAGCCGAGTTTTTGACTTTTTATAGTATTTTAAATTGCTCTGCACGCGCTTTGTTTCTACAAATAATTTTTATTGAACTTACCTTTAAGGCCATGTTTCTTCAAACAATTTTCAAAAAATAAAAAAAAAAATTCCGTAAAATATTAAAAAGGATTTGTTAGGTATAATATAAAATTTGTCTCAAACCTGTAAACCCTTCGAAGGTAAAACAAGAATGGAAAGCTATCTTCGGGCGGAGCCGAAGTTGATATACCCTTGCAGTTAAGGTTGTTCCATTTCCGATCGTTTAGTTATATGGCGTCTATAGGATAAAGTCGGCCGATCCTTATGAAGTTATGAAATTTGACAGATGGGATTATATTGCCCATCCGTAGAAAGTCCCATCATTCTAGCTCAAAAAACACCAAGTTATGCCAATTCCGATCAATCAGTTATATGGCAGCTATAGGATATAGTCGCCGATCCCGGCTGTTCCGACTAATATACTGCCTGCAAACAAAAGTAGGATTTTGGGCCAAGCAGCCACCAAAGAATGCATATAAAATAATTATAATATGCTAAGCTGCAGCTGTTGTTATCAGCATGTTTTCGTCTCTGTTTTGTCTCCCAGTTTCGCATGCGCTTTATTGTTATTTGTAGCGTATGCGCTTTGGGGAGTTTTGGTTGAGCTTCTGCGCAAGCTCTTGGTTTTGCGTTGTTGTGGTTTGGAGTTGATTGGAGCCGCATATATTAGGGCTAAATTGAATAAATATATTGAAAATATAATTTGAAGCGCGTGTAGTTATTCGGCTGGTATTAAAAACTATTAATAGCTCAACATTGGTGACCCCGACGTGATCGCATCCCGTTTAATTATCGTGATCAGCATTAAAAGTGCCACTAAAACACCGTTGTTGTTTTTTGTTGTCACAAAGTTGCATTTTAATTTAATTGCACAATGGAAATGGGAGCTGAAGCTAATGCATCTGCTGCGTCAAGCCGTGAAAGGATGCTGCGGAGACGCGCAGAGGTAACATGCCAGGAAATGGAGATACTGCATCGGAAGGTCTAGGCTGCGATGCAGACCTACGATTCAATACTGATGATTATACTGACCCTCGAGTCTATGGAGAAGCGTCTGCGCGATCGCTTCATAACGCTGCAGGAGGAATTGGAGGAGCTAAACTACAGCGAAATGGGGAGCGATTTATATTGGCGTTTCTCTCAGTTGGCTACGGACGTGCACGTTGACATCCTGGTGGAGGTGGCCAAGCGTTCTTTGAGAGTTGCTGCTCACTCTACGCTTTTGGATGCTACCAGTGCTGCTGGGATTTCAACCGCTCCATACAGGCCTGCTTCCTCCTTGCCCCCGTTGCCAATGCCAACATTTAACGGCGGCTATGCCGAGTGGCCGGATTTCTGCGCCCTATTTAGGACAACCATTGACAGTCACCCGCACTTAACCAAGATGGAAAAGCTCAGGTGGCTCATTTCCTGCCTGCGGGACTCAGCCCTGGAGACTGTGAGACGCTTGAGATTACCGACGCTAACTATGATGTTGCCCTTGACCTTTTGCGCAATCGTTTCAGCAACCGTCGGTTAATCTTCCAGGCTCACATCAACGAGATCCTGCAGCTAAGGGCAGTTGAGCCGGGAGCCATTGCTACTCTTCAGGAGTTATCCGACCGATTCAATGGACATATGCGGGCCCTCATGAGTTCCTGACGTCGGCCGAAATTCAAGGGTGCCTCCTCATCCAGATTATCTTTCAAAAGCTGGACCCTGCTACAAAGGCCAAATGGGAAGTCTCTGGCAGGAAGCACTGATGACAGCCTTCCATCTTGGGAGTCTATGGCACGATTCTTAGAACAAAGGTGCCGGACTCTCGAAAGCGTTGACTTTTCTTTGGCGGCGTATTCACCAGTTAACCAAGTAGGCCGAGGTAGATCGTCCAATAACCGATCCTCGTGCGTGGTGTTTTGGCGCACGAGCTTCCTGCTCGTCCGAAGTTCAGTGCTTTGCCAATTGAGGAACGGTACGACGAAGTGCGGCGTCTGACTCGCTGTTTTGTTTGTCTAGCGGATGGTCATATCGCTCGCGGATGCTCAGCTTCCCGCTGCTCGACGTGCAATCACCGTCATCATATTCTGTTGCACCCTCGCGGGCAGGTTTCACCCGCACGAGTCTCACGTCCCATCGGTTCAGTTGCTGGTGCGAACCCATCCCGCTCAATTAACACTGTTGTGACCCAGGACCGCAATGCTGAGTTAGTGCTCCTGCCAACAGCCAATGTACTCGTTCGTGGTCGATCTGGAGACTTCCTGCCTTGCCGAGTTTTATTGGATTCCGGTTCACAAGTGCATCTCATCTCGTCGCGGCTGGCGAATGAACTTCAGCTTGGCCGCTCCAAATGCTCCACAACGGTGGCCGGTTTCGGCGGCGCTGGATTTGAAACAGATGGATAATCCGTTAATGTGTGCTTGAAGTCCCGCCTTAGCACATATTCAGTGGAAATTGAGGCTGTTGTAGCTTCACATATAACGGACTATCAGCCTAGCCAGGACATAGATGCTTCTGGCTGGAAGATTCCTGGCAATATGGATCTAGCTGACCCCATGTTCCACAAAACGCAGCGAGTGGACCTGCTGATTGGAGCCGGCTTATTCTTTGACCTGTTGTCGGCAGGCCAAATCCAGTTAGGTCACGGGCTCCCCATTGCTCAGAACACTCGACTTGGCTGGGTGAATAACCTCTGCAATAATGTGACTGCTGCCCCTTCCAACCTTGTTATTGAAGGCCCACCCTTCAATGGGGGGAGGATGTTGGGCCAAGCAGCCACCAAAGAATGCATATAAAATAATTATAATATGCTAAGCTGCAGCTGTTGTTATCAGCATGTTTTCTTCTCTGTTTTGTCTCCCAGTTTCGCATGCGCTTTATTGTTATTTGTAGCGTATGCGCTTTGGGGAGTTTTGGTTGAGCTTCTGCGCAAGCTCTTGGTTTTGCGTTGTTGTGATTTGGAGTTGATTGGAGCCGCATATATTAGGGTTAAATTGAATAAATATATTGAAAATATATGAAACGCGTGTAGTTATTCGGCTGCTATTAAAAACTATTAATAGCTCAACAAAGGATATATGCAAAGTTTCAATTCGATAGCTTTAAAACAAAGAGAGAAAAAATTTGCGTAGACATGCTTATATCGACTCCTGATCAAGAATATATATACTTTTTAGGGTCGGAGACACTTTTGACCAAAATTATAATACCCTTTGCAAGGGTATAAAAAGCGGACCGAAAAAAATGTTTACGTTTACAATGTTACAACACTAAACATATGTTTAGGGCTTACAATGTTATAAAACTGATTCTGATTTTGAGAAAGTGAAACCGGTTGCGGCGAATGGAACTTCTAGAGCATTTTGCGTTTAATAAAATTTATGTACGTTAATTTTTAAATCTTCACATGCCTGCAGATCGCACCAATAAAATTCCAAATTTAACTTACTTTGTTTCATAATTTTGCCTTATAGAAGAACCAAACTGTGTGAGACTTAAATCAATCAATTAAAATATTAGTTTCGATTAAAACCTCTAGAGTAGGATGATATCCATCCCCATGTATAGAAAGTTATGCAAAGAGTAGCTTTATCAGGATCAGCTGGTCACAACCAGACAAAACAGTAAGAACGATTTGAATAGTGTCACCAATACCTTCGTGACTAGTTCGGACGAAGGTACTATATAGTAATAGATAACGTTAAAATATAGACGGGACAAAATGATTTAAATGCAAAGCAATTTTATGTCACCTTTTATGATTTTACCTATTTGCAAGCGTTTTTGGACTCTACAAAAATGAACCCTTCCCTTGTGCAGACGTCCATCACGTCTAAAAGTGGTGTACTTACTTTAAGAAACTTCGGAGCTAAAGAGCTCCAGCTTTAATGAAGTTTCCGTATAGTCTATAATGTGGGATGCAAAGAAAGAAATTCGTTTCGGAAGTTTGCTTCAAAAAGCACAAAGCATAATGCGGCCACTATGGTCGAACTTGAACTTGCGGGCGTACGAATAGAACCTTTAGAATATCTGACTAAAGACGGACTAAGTCCACCGTATAGGTGGATCCTACTGACGGTCTTTCTGACGTAGGCAACACTCTAAGTAGGCTAGTTTTAAATACCACGAGATGATACTGAGTAACGAACCGATTCATTCTGTATTCACAACTATCTTTATTTCAGGAGAACAGATCTCATATTAGATCCTAAAGTACACATATTTTGATCGTTGGGGAAGGACAAAGGTACGGACGTGCGCCAACAAGGTTAGCGTAATGTCACCCACCTCCGTTGATATTGTTTGTTGATTCCGCTGCATTCTGCTTGACCCGTACTGCTGAAATTGCTGCCTGTGCTTCTTGCGTAGTTGGTAGCTCAAATCTTCTATGGCGACCCTCGTTTGTCAGTGCTTGCTTGTTATTCGATTAATTCGAATTCTTCCCTTGTTTTCTTACAGCCATTGTGTTATCGGGTGCAGTGTTATCCATCCTTGCACATCGTGTATACCCCTCCCATGTAGCTATTACACTAGCATTGTTACACCGGAGTATTAATAAGCGATGATTCAGCTTGTCTTGTTATCCACATTCTCTTTCGTTTGCTTGGTCTAATTGATTCAACGTTGACTCCATCTGCCCTCCTATTTATTTGTCCAAGTGCTGGCCATTCATGCACATAGCCCACTGACATCTTTACTATTCCTGACGAGCTGAGTTGTGCTCGTCCCAGTAACGTAATTGTGGGGCTCTGGATAACACAGTCCGGCCTGATTGTCAATTTTTCTACGCCCTTGATGTGATCTGATCTTTCTCCGCTGAGCATACATACTTCATCGTTATAAGTTGTGTTGTTCCAAAGATCCATGCACATGGTTCCGTCAGTCGAACCCGATAACTAGTACTTTTGATTGGCTCTGGTTTACATTTTTCTACCAGATTGTACATAATTGTACATATGTACATGATAATTGGTGGGCATCTGGGCCGAATAGCGTTTGTTTAAATTCGCATCTGATGCAAGTATTCCTTATTAATTATACCTTGTTTCTGTTTTTGTTATTAGCAGTCCTTCCGTGGTCCAGTTGTCGGTTTCCTGTACTTGAGTGATCGTCAGTCGATACAATTTTCGAGCCGTCTCCTGTAATCGGTAGTCGCCTTCATGGTGAGAAGTGTGTTTGTATTTTTGTAGCAACCGGCCTTACTTGACTGTTATAATATACTGTTGCATTCTTACCTTTGCCGTTGTCATAACCGGACCAAACAATCCTAGAGGGCCAAAGGTTTTCGCATCTCTTAATGCCGATTCCCGTGTTTTCTGTGTGGATCCCAAATAATTCTAAGTACTTTTACGGTTTGCTCCGTAAAATTACTGAAATCGAGATTCATTTCTTTGTCGTTTTCTAGAATATCTTCTAGTAGCGATGAATGGTTAGCGCACCCCTTTCTTAATTAGAATCTTGCTCCACCCAAAAAGTTGAAAAGTTGACTTTTACTTAATATTGCCCTAAAGTGTGACCTCCGGTGAGACAATCATCTACGTAACAACCCTATCGAAGTGCGGCAGCCCCATGTGCCAGATGCTCAGGTGCGGTGTCCGCCAGATATTGCAGGCATTAGGTAGGCAGGTTTATTGCTGAGCCATAGGTGACAGTGTTAAGTTGATAATATTTTAATGGTTCCATGGGCTTGCGTCACCATAATGTCATCTAAAACTTGCGGTCGTCTTGGTGTATCATGATTTGTCGATACATTCACTTCACGTCTGACGTAAATACATATTGGTACGATTGAAACCGTAACAGAATGGATGAAAATTCGAATTAGCCTTTGGAAAGATTTATTAGTTTTAATTTGCTGTATTGGTTTTAATAAGCATCTGTATTACGGGGTCTGATTCGGATCCCATGATTGAGTCTTTTTTTCTCAACAGGTTCAGGTTGTGATTCAGGTTCTTTTTGCCGTTCCAAGTATAAGATTAAAGTGAAAAAGCAAGTCAAGCAATAGAAATCAGCTCTAACGCTAGCAATCGAATGCCGAACGAGAGCGGGCGACGCGAATAAAACTCTACGCGAATTGATACTCTTCCTTTCATCTGGACCAGAAACACCAGTGTCTGCAAATCGTCGGCTTTTAGTACAGCCGAGCCCTCGACCCTGTAAAAACAATACTTGGCGGTCTTAACAGCAGCTTCCCATTAGCCGCCAAAGTAGGGAGAACGGGAAGGGATGAACTTCCATTCAATGGACTCTGGCGAACATTCAAGACTGCTCTCTGGTATTCGTCGCTAAGAAATAGTCTCATTAATTCTCAACTGATTTTTGGCTCCAACGAAATTGGTGGCGTTGTCGGACCAGATCTGTCCTGAGAGAAATATACCTCCCCAGTGCATGCAGAAAGGCGGTGGCGAACAGATCCCTCACCAGCTCTAAATGGACGGCCTTTGTCGTGAAACAAATGAAAGCGCTGATGAAACATTTTGTGGGAGCCTTGTTGCGAACCTCGGACTTATAGAAGAAAGGACCGCAAAAATCGATGCCGGTTACATCGAAGACTTGATAACCAGCGAACTAGAGGAGGCAACCATTCCCTTTGTCTGCAACGTCCTTATTTCATCACCCAAATGAGCGCGCTGAACTGCCCACAAAAGCATGCGAGTCCCCGCCTTGAGATCATGAACGGTAATTCCTTTATGACGAACCCTTCTGCCAAACTTATAGACGTACGCAAACACTCATTGAATAGATGAAAAGGAGTTAGCGTATTTGCTCGTCGCCACGAGGTCTGTGTATGGCGACTTAACCAATAAAATTGAAGGGCGAAGCTCTAAAGCTGGCTTCTCGATTACTATCGTTGCAGGCCAGTCCCTCTGTATCTTTAAAAGATAGGGCGGCCCCTGACACCACAAACTGCGTCCGATCAACTCAGTAGGAAGGGCTCTACGAGATAAGATGTCAGATTGAGCTGAACATAATGCTTCTCCATGGAATTCATCAGATTTTGGATGGTTGACCCGCGGTTGGATACCACGTTAAACCTGGCTGGCTCATCTCGAATCCAGGATAACACAACTAAAGAGTCGCACCAACAAAAATACTTCCCTTTGTCTAGACTGTGCCTAGACTGTGAACCTCTGTCATCATTTCGCCTACAACTCAGCTTCAGCCAGCTCCAACTTTGGCACAGTTAACGTCTTAAAAGGCGATACACGAGACTTCAGACATAAAAGACTCTCAGCCCCTCAGCCCCTGGCGACCTAAAAACTATGTAGACACATACTCTATAGGGTTCAATGCTGGCGCCACAGAATCCATGAATCTCCACGAGTGCTCCAGACGTAAGCGCCAGCCGAGGAAATTCTGCACGTTGAATGTGACTGAAGCTCCGGCAGATCTTTTGCCACTTGGAGTAAATGGAGATACTCTCAGCACAGCTTCTTCAAGTCGGCCGATCCTTATGAAGTTATGAAATTTGACAGATGGGATTATATTGCCCATCCATAGAAAGTCCCATCATTCTAGCTCAAAAAACACCAAGATATGCCAATTCCGATCAATCAGTTATATGGCAGCTATAGGATATAGTCGCCGATCCCGGCTGTTCCGACTAATATACTGCCTGCAAACAAAAGAAGGATTTTGGGCCAAGCAGCCACCAAAGAATGCATATAAAATAATTATAATATGCTAAGCTGCAGCTGTTGTTATCAGCATGTTTTCGTCTCTGTTTTGTCTCCCAGTTTCGCATGCGCTTTATTGTTATTTGTAGCGTATGCGCTTTGGGGAGTTTTGGTTGAGCTTCTGCGCAAGCTCTTGGTTTTGCGTTGTTGTGGTTTGGAGTTGATTGGAGCCGCATATATTAGGGCTAAATTGAATAAATATATTGAAAATATAATTTGAAGCGCGTGTAGTTATTCGGCTGGTATTAAAAACTATTAATAGCTCAACATTGGTGACCCCGACGTGATCGCATCCCGTTTAATTATCGTGATCAGCATTAAAAGTGCCACTAAAATACCGTTGTTGTTTTTTGTTGTCACAAAGTTGCATTTTAATTTAATTGCACAATGGAAATGGGAGCTGAAGCTAATGCATCTGCTGCGTCAAGCCGTGAAAGGATGCTGCGGAGACGCGCAGAGGTAACATGCCAGGAAATGGAGATACTGCATCGGAAGGTCTAGGCTGCGATGCAGACCTACGATTCAATACTGATGATTATACTGACCCTCGAGTCTATGGAGAAGCGTCTGCGCGATCGCTTTATAACGCTGCAGGAGGAATTGGAGGAGCTAAACTACAGCGAAATGGGGAGCGATTTATATTGGCGTTTCTCTCAGTTGGCTACGGACGTGCACGTTGACATCCTGGTGGAGGTGGCCAAGCGTTCTTTGAGAGTTGCTGCTCACTCTACGCTTTTGGATGCTACCCGTGCTGCTGGGATTTCAACCGCTCCATACAGGCCTGCTTCCTCCTTGCCCCCGTTGCCAATGCCAACATTTAATGGCGGCTATGCCGAGTGGCCGGATTTCTGCGCCCTATTTAGGACAACCATTGACAGTCACCCGCACTTAACCAAGATGGAAAAGCTCAGGTGGCTCATTTCCTGCCTGCGGGACTCAGCCCTGGAGACTGTGAGACGCTTGAGATTACCGACGCTAACTATGATGTTGCCCTTGACCTTTTGCGCAATCGTGTCAGCAACCGTCGGTTAATCTTCCAGGCTCACATCAACGAGATCCTGCAGCTAAGGGCAGTTGTGCCGGGAGCCATTGCTACTCTTCAGGAGTTATCCGACCGATTCAATGGACATATGCGGGCCCTCATGAGTTCCTGACGTCGGCCGAAATTCAAGGGTGCCTCCTCATCCAGATTATCTTTCAAAAGCTGGACCCTGCTACAAAGGCCAAATGGGAAGACTCTCTGGCAGGAAGCACTGATGACAGCCTTCCATCTTGGGAGTCTATGGCACGATTCTTAGAACAAAGGTGCCGGACTCTCGAAAGCGTTGACTTTTCTTTGGCGGCGTATTCACCAGTTAACCAAGTAGGCCGAGGTAGATCGTCCAATAACCGATCCTCGTGCATGGTTATTAACGCCAGTCCTGCTCTATGCGCCCTGTGTGGTGTTTCGGCGCACGAGCTTCCTGCTCGTCCGAAGTTCAGTGCTTTGCCAATTGAGGAACGGTACGACGAAGTGCGGCGTCTGACTCGCTGTTTTGTTTGTCTAGCGGATGGTCATATCGCTCGCGGATGCTCAGCTTCCCGCTGATCGACGTGCAATCACCGTCATCATATTCTGTTGCACCCTCGCGGGCAGGTTTCACCCGCACGAGTCTCACGTCCCATAGGTTCAGTTGCTGGTGCGAACCCATCCCGCTCTGTATAATTAGATGTAGATATTTAAGTAGAATGTAATGAAGTCTAGTATAAGTTAGTTTAGGGCGGAGCGGGAGCGCAAGTGAAGCTCTCCCTTGCGCTCTCCCATGAATTCGCCCCGCTTCGCCGCACTAGATAAGCTAGGCTTAAGTTTTTGTAAAATGAATATAATCGAATTTATAACGTCGAAGAGTGCACGCATTTTCGTTTTCGTTTGTTTTTTTCGCAATTTAATTTATTTCTACAGCCACAAAATTTTTCCCTTTGTTTTCGCGAAGAGATAAACTAATCTCGATAAACATTTTGGCGCCCCCGGGTGGACTGTAGTAAATAATTAAATATAAAAGCAACAAAAATAGTGACAGTGACACATAAAACATATATAAAAATATATATAACATATATATATTCAAAAAAAAAAAGAGTTGCTCGCGACGGTTGTGGTGGTAAATTCACAATTAAAAATTTAAGAATTCTCCGCGTCGCGAAATAAAACTTCTCCATAGCTGCTTCTGGAAGGATTCGTCGTCCCCATGCCCTGCACCTGCATCAATTGTGAAAGGAAAGTGGCCGCAGGAATAAAGGATCCGAAAGCAGAACCCCAGGTATTTGTGCAAAAAATTGAAAGTTGAGATAAGACAAATTAAAATCCGTCTTGTGCTGGAATATTGCACCCTCCTTTCAATTCTTGGCGCATACGTACGTAGAAAAAA
>JAJJHT010005154.1:54346-89372 GCA_021223865.1 Drosophila pandora | reverse complement strand
TTAATAAATTATTTTAATTTATTTAAATAAGATTAATTAATTAATTTCGTTTTCGCATTTGCTTGTTGAATTAAATTCAATAAAAATTTAAATAAATTTCTAAAAGTTATTTATTTTAGTAAATTTTTAATATTAATATTTTAAAAATAATTTAAAAATTTTAAATAAATTAATAAAATTTCTTTAATAAAAAATTAAAAAAAAAAAATTTCCATCGTTTTCGTTTTTTGTATTGAAAAAATAAATTTTTTATAATGGAAAGTACCAAACAAAAACTTAATTCCACGACTCTTATTGACTTAAAGAAAAGATTGAATGTCAAAGTTAAAAGCATTCGCCGCTTGGAGGAACGTTTGGAAGATGGATCACTTCCTCTAAACAAAACCGAGCTAGAATGCAGGCTTCAGGTTTTAGATGAGGCAATTTCTAAAGCAAATGAGTTGCAAGACCAGATCGAGCAAATAGATGAAATGGATGATTTCGGAGCCGAGTTGGAAGAATTAGGAATAACTACCAAGGCAAGGATTATGTCCTTATGTAATGCCTTGAATTCAGCTGAAGACTCCCGTTCAGCTACTGCAATTTCTGCAGCCCCAACTCGAGCTCGACTTCCTAGTTTGGCATTGCCAAAATTCAGTGGAAATTATTCGGATTTCAAAAATTTCATAAGTCTTTTCGAGACATTAGTTGACAAAGATGTGAACATTCCAGTTATCGAGAAATTTAATCATTTAATTTCTTGCCTCTCTGGTGAAGCCTTAGGAACTGTCAAGGCATTCCAGGTCACCGAGAGTAATTACGCCAAAGCTATCGCTAGTTTAAAAAGAGTTTATGATAACGAATGTCTCATCTTTGCGAACCAAATACGTCAACTGTTCAGCCTTTCGAAAATTTCCCAGCCGTCTGCGTCGTCGTTGAGGGGTCGCATCGACACTGTGTCATCAATTTATGGATCACTATTATCCATAGGAGATGATACTAAAATTGCAAACTCAATGATTATTCATTTAGTTTTGAGTAGAGTGGATCCAGTGACCAAGCAAAAATGGGAAGAGTCACTGGATTATGAGGAATTGCCGCTGTGGTCCGATTTCGAAAAAATACTAAATCGTAGATACCAGCATCTGTCCGCTGAAGAGACTGGCAAACCAAAGCAAGAAAGAACTGGGTTCAGCAAGCAACTGAATAGAACTTCGTTGGCTTGTTCTTCTACCAACGCCAAACCAGCTTGCAGTTATTGTAACGCTAACAACCATTTTTTGGCCCAGTGCCGTCCGTAATGCAAAGGTTCGAGTTTGTTAAGTCAGCCTCCCTATGTTTGAATTGTCTGCGAAAAGGTCACACGGTAGCGAATTGTAAATCGACCAGGTGCCAAATCTGTTCAAGATCGCACCATAAACTTCTGCACCGATTTACAGTGACCGAAAATAACTTAGCATTGCCACCACCCACACAAAATCCTCCTCCAGAGTTAACGAATGATGGCCCTTCTACTTCACATGTTTTGCATGCGTCGTCTGTAGAAAGGGTTTTGTTAGCAACGTCGATCGTAAGCGTTCGCACAAAAAATGGTGAGCACATCTTGGCCCGAGCATTACTTGACTCAGGGTCACAAATGAATTTTATTACAGAAGATCTTGCTCAACGCTTACAGATCCGTAGGGAGGAATCGTGCATCAACTTGCTTGGAATTGGTCAAACTAATTCACAAGTTAAGAAAAAGATACACACCGTGGTGAAGTCGAGAGTAAATGGTAGCGAGTTTCCGTTCGACTTTTGGGTTTTGAAAACCATTTCAGGCTATCACCCTGATCAGTCAGTGAACGTGAAAGATTGGACCCTACCAAAGAACTTGCCGTTAGCAGACCCATATTTTTACAAACCTCAGCGGATAGATATGCTAATTGGAGCTGAGTCATTTTTCGAACTGTTGTCCGTTGGCCAAATAAAACAAGGTCCGAACCATCCCATCCTTCAAAAAACTCTCCTTGGGTGGATAGTATCGGGAAAATATCTGGCCAATTCCTCAACTCCTCCACAGCCGGTCTCTAGTCTGAATTGCCAAGAGGAAATATTAGAGTCAATAGACAAAAACTTGAAAAAATTCTGGTCGTTGGAAGAAGTTACATCTTCTAAAAAGATGTTGTCGCCAGAACAAGAGCTATGTGAGGAATATTATCGGAAGACTACAAGAATACTGCCTTCAGGTCGATTTGAAGTTAAACTTCCATTTAAGTCGGATCCAAGCGTTTTGGGCAATTCATTCGAGATGGCCAAACGCCGTTTTTTGTCGCTCGAGAGAAGATTATCTCGAGATCCGAACTTAAAGAAAATGTATGTGGAATTTATGGAAGAATACGAATCCCTAGGCCATATGTCCCCTACAAGCAATGACGTTCTTGCTTCTCCACACTACGTCATACCCCACCAGTGTGTCTTGCGGCCGCAAAGTACAACGACCAAACTTCGAGTCGTTTTCGATGCGTCCTGCAAGACATCCACACAAAAGTGTTTAAATGAGTTGTTGATGGTGGGTCCAACAATTCAGGAAGAGCTTTACTCAACTCTTCTTAGATTTCGGCTAAACAAATTCGCTCTAGTAGCCGACATAAAAAAGATGTATCGTGAAGTGATGGTAAATGAAGCAGATCGACGATACCAGTTGATAGTGTGGAGAAAAGACCCGTCTGAGTCCTTGAAATTGTGCAAGCTCAACACCGTTACGTATGGCACTGCACCAGCCCCATTCCTGGCCATAAGGTGTTTGAAGAGGTTGAGAGAATCCGCGAAAAATACATTCCCTCGAGCTGCTAAAGTTATTGGGTCTGACTTTTACGTCGACGACATGTTAACGGGTGCTGGTTGCGTGGAGGAGCTAAAGACAATTAAGTCTGAAGTAACTCAGGTTCTTCAAAACGCTGGGTTTGAATTGAGCAAGTGGTTTTCAAACTCGCCTGAAGTTACTGCATCCGAGAGCACGGTTAAGCCAATAACACTTTCGGACTCAGAGCTGACAAAAACATTAGGAATCGTTTGGGTTCCTAAAGATGATGTATTTAAATTCGAAATTGATATGTCAGTCATCAGTCAAAGGGCGACTAAGCGGAATATTCTTTCGGTGACGTCAAAGCTTTTCGACCCCCTTGGCTTATTAAGCCCGATCCTTATTAAAGGAAAGATCCTGTTACAGGAACTTTGGCTCAATAAGCTAGATTGGGATGAGTCCATTCCACTGCACTTGGAAACCGCATGGAACAAGATTCAGCTTGCCTTGTCACAGTTAGAAGATATCTCAATACCGAGATTTGTGATGAGTGAGCCAATGTCACCAATTGAAATTCATGCCTTTTCTGACGCATCGATGAGAGCCTATGGAGCCTGCGTCTATATCCGTTGCAAATCTGCAGAAGGTAGTAAAGTCTCATTGTTGGCTGTAAAGTCGAAAGTAGCGCTGCTCAAGACAAAGACGCTCCCCCGTCTTGAGTTATGTGCCGCTCACCTTCTCGCGGACTTCTGTCGCAAAATAAAACCTCTTATCAAAGCACCGATCGAACGAAGTGTATATTGGTCAGATTCGGAAGTTTGTCTTCATTGGATTCGTTCCTATCCATCGTCGTTGTCAACGTTCGTATCAAAAAGAGTTGCTGAGATTCAAGAGTGGTCAGAGGATATCACGTGGCGGCATGTACAAACTAAACAGAACCCGGCAGATATTGTGTCAAGAGGTGGAGACGTAAAGGAAACGATAGAATCAATTTGGTTCACAAGTCCATCGTTTTTAACGGAGCCGGAAGATAAGTGGCCAACGAGCCCTCGGTTTGATCCGTCACCAGAGATTTTGCAGATGGAAGCAAAGAAGAGTGCGGTCGGACTGACTGCAATGGTCTCTACCTCATATTTGTTGGAAGTGATAGAAGGATTTTCCTCTCACTTAAAACTGCTGCGAGTGTTCGTTTACAAGGTCCGCTTTATAAAGAAATGTAAAAAATTAGTAGTTCCTTCTGATAATGTACCTTCCCCTGTCGAATATCGAGACGCGTTTAATAAAATTGTCCAGATAGTCCAAGAGCACGAGTATCAAGAGGAAATTAAAAATGTTAGAAAAAATCTTGTTGTTAGCCCAAGCCTACAGAAGCTAAGTCCGTTTGTCCAGGAAACCTCTCAGGCTGGGCTTACCTTTTCGTTGTTGCGGGTCGGGGGGCGACTAGCTAATGCTCCTATTTCGTACGATGCCAAGTTTCCAGTATTGTTGACGAAGCGCTCTCAGTTTGTTCAGAGCTACGTCCGATACTTGCACGAGTCGAATTTTCATGTGGGTCCACGAGCACTAGTGAGTCTCTTGCGACAGCGCGTTTGGATAGTAAACGCGCAGGAAGTCTGCAGTCAGATAGTGCGGTCATGCATACGCTGTTTTAAATGCAAGCCTCATCTGATGACTCAAATCATGGGAGATTTACCCTTAGATCGAGTTCGTGCTCTCCGCCCATTTTCCATATGTGGCGTGGATTTCTGTGTCCCTATTGAGACGACCTTGAAAATTCGTGGTAGGCCACCGTATAAGTCCTACATTGCCCTGTTTGTTTGTTTTTCGTCTAAAGCAGTACATTTAGAAGTAGTTTCAGATTTGTCAACTGATTCCTTTCTATTGGCTTTTCAAAGGTTCGTTGGGCGCCGAGGATGTCCGCAGACCGTGCACTGCGACAACGCGACGAACTTCGTCGGAGCGAGTCGCCACTTCGCGGCACTGCGGCACCAGATCGAGAGCGAAGCGGACGAGCTGCGGCAATACGCATCAAAAAAGGATGCGTATTTGCGTTCATACCGCCGCGGGCTCTGCACATGGGCGGACTATGGGAGGCAGGTGTGAAGTCTGCAAAACACCTACTCCTACGAGCGGTGGGCAGCGCAAAGTTGACCGCAGAGGAGCTGCAGACCGTCCTCGTTGGAGTCGAGGCCGTCCTGAACTCGAGGCCCCTGGGCGCCCTCAGTCAGGACCCAAGCGACGGCGAGGCGTTGACTCCCGGGCACCTGTTGACAGGCGGGCCGCTCATCGCCCCACCAGCACCGCGGACCCCGGACCAGCAGGGTCTAACGTGCTTGCGGCGATGGCGGCTTGTCTCGTCAATCAAGCAAATGTTTTGGCAGCGTTGGTCCCGGGAGTACGTCTTGGGCCTACAGGCGCGGTCGCAGTGGCAGCGGGAGCAGGAGGACGCCAGGAAGGGCGATCTGGTGCTGGTCGCCGAGGACAACCAGCCGCCCTAGCAGTGGATCACCGCCAGGGTCGTCGAGACTCACGCCGGCGCGGACGGAAGGGTCAGGGTCGCCGACGTCAGGACGAGTAGAGGAGCATTATTTCGGAGAGCAGTCCACAAGCTGGCAAGGCTGCCAATAGTTGAAGCCTAAGGAAGGCCTTCAACGGGGCCGGTGTATAATTAGATGTAGATATTTAAGTAGAATGTAATGAAGCCTAGTATAAGTTAGTTTAGGGCGGAGCGGGAGCGCAAGTGAAGCTCTCCTTTGCGCTCTCCCATGAATTCGCCCCGCTTCGCCGCACTAGATAAGCTAGGCTTAAGTTTTTGTAAAATGAATATAATCGAATTTATAACGTCGAAGAGTGCACGCATTTTCGTTTTCGTTTGTTTTTTTCGCAATTTAATTTATTTCTACAGCCACAAAATTTTTCCCTTTGTTTTCGCGAAGAGATAAACTAATCTCGATAAACACGCTCAATTAACACTGTTGTGACCCAGGACCGCAATGCTGAGTTAGTGCTCCTGCCAACAGCCAATGTACTCGTTCGTGGTCGATCTGGAGACTTCCTGCCTTGCCGAGTTTTATTGGATTCCGGTTCACAAGTGCATCTCATCTCGTCGCGGCTGGCGAATTAACTTCAGCTTGGCCGCTCCAAATGCTCCACAACGGTGGCCGGTTTCGGCGGCGCTGGATTTGAAACAGATGGATCATCCGTTAATGTGTGCTTGAAGTCCCTCCTTAGCACATATTCAGTGGAAATTGAGGCTGTTGTAGCTTCACATATAACGGACTATCAGCATAGCCAGGACATAGATGCTTCTGGCTGGAAGATTCCTGGCAATATGGATCTACCTGATTGGAGCCGGCTTATTCTTTGACCTGTTGTCGGCTGGCCAAATCCAGTTAGGTCACGGGCTCCCCATTGCTCAGAACACTCGATTTGGCTGGGTGTTTTCTGGCCACGGTGGACTATCACGGGATGTGTCGGCGCTCTGTGGTAGGGAGGACAACCCATGGAATAACCTCTGCAATAATGTGACTGCTGCCCCTTCCAACCTTGTTATTGAAGGCCCACCCTTCAATGGGGGGAGGATGTTGGGCCAAGCAGCCACCAAAGAATGCATATAAAATAATTATAACATGCTAAGCTGCAGCTGTTGTTATCAGCATGTTTTCGTCTCTGTTTTGTCTCCCAGTTTCGCATGCGCTTTATTGTTATTTGTAGCGTATGCGCTTTGGGGAGTTTTGGTTGAGCTTCTGCGCAAGCTCTTGGTTTTGCGTTGTTGCGATTTGGAGTTGATTGGAGCCGCATATATAAGGGTTAAATTGAATAAATATATTGAAAATATATGAAACGCGTGTAGTTATTCGGCTGCTATTAAAAACTATTAATAGCTCAACAAAGGATATATGCAAAGTTTCGATTCGATAGCTTTAAAACAAAGAGAGAAAAAATTTGCGTAGACATGCTTATATCGACTCCTGATCAAGAATATATATACTTTTTAGGGTCGGAGACACTTTTGACCAAAATTATAATACCCTCTGCAAGGGTATAAAAAGAGGACCGAAAAAAATGTTTACGTTTACAATGTTTACTTTACAACACTAAACATATGTTTAGGGTTTACAATGTTATAAAACTGATTCTGATCTTGAGAAAGTGAAACCGGTAAATCTTCACATCCCTGCAGATCGCACCAATAAAATTCCAAATTTAACTTATTTTGTTTCATAAATTCTGCCTTATAGAAGAATCAAACTGTGTGACACTAAAACAAATAAATTAAAATATTAGTTTCGATTAAAACCTCTAGAGTGGGATGATATCCATCCCCATGTATAGAAAGTTATGCAAAGAGTAGCTTTATCAGGATCAGCTGGTCACAACCAGACAAAACAGTAAGAACGATTTGAATAGTGTCACCAATACCTTCGTGACTAGTTCGGATGAAGGTACTATATAGTAATAGATAACGTTAAAATATAGACGGGACAAAATGATTTAAATGCAAAGCAATTTTATGTCACCTTTTATGATTTTACCTATTTGCAAGCGTTTTTGGACTCTACAAAAATGAACCCTTCCCTTGTGCAGACGTCCATCACGTCTAAAAGTGGTGTACTTACTTTAAGAAACTTCGGAGCTAAAGAGCTCCAGCTTTAATGAAGTTTCCGTATAGTCTATAATGTGGGATGCAAAGAAAGAAATTCGTTTCGGAAGTTTGCTTCAAAAAGCACAAAGCATAATGCGGCCACTATGGTCGAACTTGAACTTGCGGGCGTACGAATAGAACCTTTAGAATATCTGACTAAAGACGGACTAAGTCCACCGTATAGGTGGATCCTACTGACGGTCTTTCTGACGTAGGCAACACTCTAAGTAGGCTAGTTTTAAATACCACGAGATGATACTGAGTAACGAACCGATTCATTCTGTATTCACAACTATCTTTATTTCAGGAGAACAGATCTCATATTAGATCCTAAAGTACACATATTTTGATCGTTGGGGAAGGACAAAGGTACGGACGTGCGCCAACAAGGTTAGCGTAATGTCACCCACCTCCGTTGATATTGTTTGTTGATTCCGCTGCATTCTGCTTGACCCGTACTGCTGAAATTGCTGCCTGTGCTTCTTGCGTAGTTGGGAGCTCAAATCTTCTATGGCGACCCTCGTTTGTCAGTGCTTGCTTGTTGTTCGATTAATTCGAATTCTTCCCTTGTTTTCTTACAGCCATTGGGTTATCGGGTGCAGTGTTATCCATCCTTGCACATCGTGCATACCCCTCCCATGTAGCTATTAGACTAGCATTATTACACCGGAGTATTGATAAGCGATGATTCAGCTTGTCTTGTTATCCACATTCTCTTTCGTTTGCTTGGTCTAATTGATTAAACGTTGACTCCATCTGCCCTCCTATTGTCTTTATTTGTCCAAGTGCTGGCCATTCATGCACATAGCCCACTGACATCTTTACTATTCCTGACGAGCTGAGTTGTGCTCGTCCCAGTAACGTAATCGTGGGGCTCTGGATAACACAATCCGGCCTGATTGTCAATTTTTCTACGCCCTTGATGTGATCTGATCTTTCTCCGCTGAGCATACATACTTCATCGTTATAAGTTGTGTTGTTCCAAAGATCCATGCACATGGTTCCGTCAGTCGAACCCAATAACTAGTACTTTTGATTGGCTCTGGTTTACATTTTTCTACCAGATTGTACATAATTGTACATATGTACATGATAATTGGTGGGCATCTGGGCCGAATAGCGTTTGTTTAAATTCGCATCTGATGCAAGTATTCCTTATTAATTATACCTTGTTTCTGTTTTTGTTATTAGCAGTCCTTCCGTGGTCCAGTTGTCGGTTTCCTGTACTTGAGTGATCGTCAGTCGATACAATTTTCGAGCCGTCTCCTGTAATCGGTAGTCGCCTTCATGGTGAGAAGTGTGTTTGTATTTTTGTAGCAACCGGCCTTACTTGACTGTTATAATATACTGTTGCATTCTTACCTTTGCCGTTGTCATAACCGGACCAAACAATCCTAGAGGGCCAAAGGTTTTCGCATCTCTTAATGCCGATTCCCGTGTTTTCTGTGTGGATCCCAAATAATTCTAAGTACTTTTACGGTTTGCTCCGTAAAATTACTGAAATCGAGATTCATTTCTTTGTCGTTTTCTAGAATATCTTCTAGTAGCGATGAATGGTTAGCGCACCCCTTTCTTAATTAGAATCTTGCTCCACCCAAAAAGTTGAAAAGTTGACTTTTACTTAATATTGCCCTAAAGTGTGACCTCCGGTGAGACAATCATCTACGTAACAACCCTATCGAAGTGCGGCAGCCCCCTGTGCCAGATGCTCAGGTGCGGTGTCCGCCAGATATTGCAGGCATTAGGTAGGCAGGTTTATTGCTGAGCCATAGGTGACAGTGTTAAGTTGATAATATTTTAATGGTTCCATGGGCTTGCGTCACCATAATGTCATCTAAAACTTGCGGTCGTCTTGGTGTATCATGATTTGTCGATACATTCACTTCACGTCTGACGTAAATACATATTGGTACGATTGAAACCGTAACAGAATGGATGAAAATTCGAATTAGCCTTTGGAAAGATTTATTAGTTTCAATTTGCTGTATTGGTTTTAATAAGCATCTGTATTACGGTCTTTTTTCTCAATAGGTTCAGGTTGTGATTCAATAGAAAAGGGTCGTGTCGGGGTCACCAAGTGTTTGTCTGTATAGTGTTATGCAGCTATCGTAGAACTTGAACTCGCGGACGTAAAGATAGGTTCCGGGGTCGTCAAAAACCTATAGAATGTCTGACTAAAGCTATCTGGATTATTTAAGGGTTCTCTCGGGATGAACAGTCGCTTGCTGCGGTCAGGCTGAGGATGATTATTTTGGAGGTTTTGAAGCAACATGCAGTTTAAAATGTCTTTTTAATGTTTTTTCCTTTTTGCTTTTTTTCAACACAACTGGTCCGTTCCAAGTATAAGATTAAAGTGAAAGAGAAAGTCAAGCAATAGAAATCAGCACACTTTTTTGTTACCAGCTTGTGTTTGGTATTTTTCAATACACCTTCTCAAAAGATACATAAAACAATTTAGAAATTAAGTTAGTGTTTCAATAATACTTTTATTCGGACAGTTTTGTATTCTGGGAATAAAAATAATGATCCAAATAAGTCTAGAAATAGTTTTGGAATCAAATCAAACTAGTTCTAGGATTAAGGAAAACCCCAGTAAAACCTTAATCAAATCATTGGTTAAATAAAACTTCAAGCAAACATTTCTATTTTGTTAAATAATATAATCAGTTTCTTTTGGTTTGATTTTTTTTATAATATTAATTTTCGAGACCCATCTCATGTCTTAGGGCCAAGAATCTTGCAGCAGGCAATGGCTTCGTTATGTGGAAATTCATTCTTAAGTAATTATTTTCTTTTCAATTAGTTATCTTGGAAAATGGTACTTGATATCTATGTGTTTTGATCGTTTGTGGCATGCAGGACTATTAGCTATACTAATGCAGCCCTGATTATCTTTTAGTATTTTGATTGGTTTATTAAATTCAAATTTTAAACTAGAGAATAACGATTTTAACCATAAAGCTTCTCTTAAAGTTTCAAATAAAGCCATATATTCCGCTTCTATCGAAGAAGCAGCTACTGAACTTTGTTTCTTCGTATTGCAGCAAACCAAATTAGAGCGAAACATTTTAAATATAAATCCAGTTGAACTTCCAGACATCCTTCAGACATACTTCATGCCAGTCAGAATCAACATAGCCAATAATTGTGTAGTTAAAATTTTCGTTTTTGATAAAAGTTAACTTTAAATCAACAGTACCCTTTAAATATTTTAAAACTCTTTTAAAATTTTGCGATAATTCTGAATTTTTTTTGTTTGTATAGCTGTACTTAGATCAGGACGTGTAAATTAATATGATGTAGTTAGGTGATGAACCGCCGTCGACGAATTTCACTCCAGTTAACAAGATATGGAAAGGTGATGGTTGGGGCAACAGGCCCTTTGATGACTTCTAGCCGGCTGGCCGTAGAATATCAATTAGGAAGATTATGTTGGAGGGATGACTGTCCCTCTTTATCTGCTGGCCTAGAGACTCAGTCAGATTTGTAATGATAAGTGTTTTACGACGGATCGTCGGAGTTTCAATGCAGGAGCGATGGCTCTTTATTTCATAAATGCAAAAGCACAACTGAACTTAAGAACTAACAAAAGTGAGACTCATAGCGGCCACTCCAATGGGCAGTGCTTGCCGGCTATGCACGAGCTTCCAGCCAGACGCTGGCTCAGCAATGGGGCCGGAGCGAGCTGTCGGACGATCGGTCGTTGCCGTCGCCCGGTTGACTTAGTTAACTACTCCCCCCTCCAGATTAAGGCCGCCCTCGGCCGACCCTATTTGGGCAATCACTTCCTATAGTTGGGCCGTGGATCTCTTGGCCTGGGTGACTCGCCAATAAGTGAGGCCGATACAAATCAACGCGCAGCAAACTGCACCCGCGACTAGCGCTATCTGGTGCGAGCGGTAGTTGTCGACATCTTCCCCAAATCTCTTGATATGCTCCAGGTTACGTTCACTCAAGCGGTGAAGGTATGGGAGGCTGAGAATATTGTGCTTCAGAGAAATGTTCAGGAAAGGCGAGCTGGATACTTCTGGTGCCCTCTTCTGGGCCATATCATGATTGATAAAACGGGTTTCATTACCCGTGGCACTCTCGATGAAGGTGAAAAGTTGTGTGTTCCTTGCAAGTAGATGTAAGTGCCATTGTCCACACTCACACGAGCCGGGCGATCGTTTATGATCGTTTGACGCAAGCTGACTTAATTTTAGGAAACTTGATAATGAAATGAATAATGTTAGCGGATTGTAAAACTTTAACGGACGCAACGGACAATATATCTTTGATGGGGGTATCTGTGGGCTCCTCTATCCACATACTTTCCAGGTCTGCATGATCTAGTATGCTAGGGCTAACTATATTGATTTTGGCGAGCGCTATTGCAAGCAATAAATTTTGCAGCTCCATTGTAATCATCCTATTCCGAGATAATAACATCTCGTATAGGTGTCCCGAATCAATTTGGGATTCTTTAGCTGACCTCAGAATTTGATTGACTGTGTTGGTAATGTTATTTATCTGTTCCTGTACTTTACTGTTAATATTGACCTGTCTATTGTTTGCATTAATGAGCTGGATTTTGCAAAATTTAAGAAGCCCACCACCAAGCATATAAAATAAAGCGTAGAATAGCCTAAGTAAAAACAATGGTAATGACAAATAAAAAATAAGAAAACTTATGCCAAGTGGCTAGGATTAAAAAATGTGAAAGAAAGGTGGTAAAAATTATCAGACGAATCAAGTCAACATGACCATGCCTCGTCTACCTAAGGTTGTCCTTGTGGACCACCCTCCCCTTAATGAGGACTGTGGTCCTCACAACAACTTTCCACAACTTTCTCTTCACACAATGGAGAGAGTTTGTTGCCTAGTCGCCTGTTGGATTTTACTAGGACTTTTTCGCCAACTTCGAACACCCTGTTTTGTCGGGAAGCATTTTCCCTGTTCCTGAGCTTATCTTGGGCAATCCTAATCTTATCCTGAATCTCATACAATGGTTCTTCCGATTGTGTTTGTATCACGTCGGCCGGCCTCTTGTCGATGACCGAATGGATAGATTTATTGTCTCTGGCTGTGGCCAGTAAGATTAGCTCGACGGTGTCACTGATGCCTTTATCAATTTTAAGGCATCTGGCGAGCTCCACTAGAGTGCTGTGAAAGCTCTTCACTTATCCGTTTGAGGTACTATGGAGGGGCGGTGCGTTTGAAACGTTGACGCCGAAATGGTTTTCCAGCATGGTCAAAATGGTGTGCGATTTTAACGATGGTTCGTTGTCGCAATATATGACCTTGGTTTTAGGGAAAATATTCATCAGCAGTAGTAATGCCGGTTTCAGGTCCTCTATGGTTCTAAAGGAAATTGGTTGGACTATGGCAAATTTCGAGAATTTTTCAATGCACGTAAGGAAATGTTTTTTGTCCGTGGAGAAAATGTCTATGTGTAGCATTTCTCCTACATGAGATGGGAGTGGCGTCTCGCCAAGCTCATGCTATTTGGGGTGTCTGTCATACTTCGCCTTAGCGCATGTCCTACAATTAGCGACTATTTCGCTTGCTAGTTTTGCCATTTTCGGGAAGTAGTACTCGGAGAGTACAGAGTTATCTAGTTTTGGAAGCAATTTAGAGGCTTGTCCGTTGATGAGATAGTGTGGGTTACCGAAAGCTCACTGTGGATTGTGGCCGCGCTTGAAAACGCCTCCTCTTCTTCTACAACGTTGAGTTGTTGCCTCGAGAGGGCATCTGCAACGAGGTTGTCTTTGCCAGGCATGTAATGAACCTTGGCACCATACTCGTCGATGCGTTCTTTCCACCTTTTAATTTTCGTATTCGGATTAGAATCCGACACCGCGTAGGTCAGCGGTTGGTGGTCAGTGTAGACATTTATGTCTTTGACCCCACACAGGTAGTGACGCAGCTTTCCTAGTGCCCAAACTATGGCTAATAGCTCCCTTTCGTTGGTAGCGTAGTTAACCTCTCTGTCCTTTAAGGTTCTGGAGATCATAGTGATGGGTCGTCCCTTTTGGAAAAGCACTGCGCCAATGCCGTATGCCGAGGTATCTGTCGTTAGATCAAATGCCATTTTATAATCGGGATAGCTGAGGATGACATCCTCTGAAGCCAGAATGTTACGCAACTTATGGAAAGCAAGCCGTTGCTGCTCGCTAAATTGCACCTGGATATTCCTGGATCTGTGCCTACTGACACTTCCATGCTCCCCTTTAAGTATTTCAGATATGGGCCTAGCTATTGATGCGAAATCTTTGATGAAGCATCGGTAATAACTGGCCAGGCCAAGGAACGATCTCACCTCGAATACATTTTTGGGTTCGGAGAATTCCTGTATGGCCTTGGTTTTTTTCTGGGTCTGTTGTGGTACCTTTATTAGTGACAATAAAGCCCAAGAAACTAACGCTTTTTTTAAAGAAACGCGATTTTTGTGCCGACACCCTCATGTTGGCGTCGAGCAGGCTCTTAAGAACCCAATCCACATGCCGTATGTGGGCGTTTTCGTCTTCTGAAAAAACGATGACATCATCAACGTAGACATAGCAAAATTTGCCAATCTGCTCTCGCAGTATGTCGTCGATGGTTCTCTGGAAGATGCTGGCAGCATTCTTCAAGCCAAACGGAAGCCGGCGAAACTCGTACTTTCCTCCGTTAACGGAAAAGGAAGTCTTTTCGCGGTCACGCTCTGCCAGAGTGATCTGGTGGTAGCCTGACTTCAGATCAAGTGTCGTGAAGTATTTGGCTTTGCCTAAATTCCCTAGTATCATAGAGATATTTGGCATGGGATAGCGATCGGGTATCGTCCTCTCGTTCAATTTGCGAAAGTCCAACACAAGTCGCATTTTTCGGTTGCCCGCTTCGTCAGTGCCCTTTTTGTCTACTACCCATATTGGGTTATTGTAGGGGGACTTTGATTTTTGTATTATGCCATTCTTTAGCAACTCTTGGATTTCGCTGTTGACAAAATCTGCAGCCCCCATTGGGTATGGGTAAAGCTTTGCATAAATGGGCTCCTCGCTTACCGACCTGATGGTAGCTACCACCGACGTGTTGTAAAGCAGGGCCTCGTTGGGGTTTGCGAAGGCTTTCTTTCGTTTGCCAAGCATTTTGATAAAGGCCTCTTTAACTAGAGGTGGCGCGTCCGAGCAATCAATCTTGGTAAAATTGACGTCGGGGCACGATTGGAACTCTAAATTTTCTACTTCGGAGCCCCATTTGAGGTGGCCGGAAGCTAGACAAAGCGATGCCTCTGCCTGTTTTAACAGGTCACGACCAATTATGGCATCAAAGGAGGACAAATCTGGTAATATGAAGAACGTGGCCTTCAAGTTAAATAGAGAAACATAACACTTTTTAGTGTTAGTGGTGACGCCATGGATCGTGAATGGCGATTCTACTGGGCGGACACCTTTCAATCCCTCGTATGGACGGATGAAATTTTTTGCCGCGCCCGTATCTATTAAAAGTCTCATGTTTACCCCCGCTTCTCTTCGTCTGATGACAGGTAGCAGCGATTTTCCCCTAAAAAATTAATTGCATCAGAGTCATATTCAAGGATAGCATCGTCACTGACCTCTTGTGCCGCGCTTGAAGCTGCGGCGGTATAATCCTCGGTTCCAGTTGGGCTTTGGGTAATGTGGTTTACCGTCTGCCTTTTGGGCGGGCCGGACCGATCGGATCCGGCCGGCTTCCTATTTTGGTAGGCCGGCGCTTGAGATGGCTTGAGCAACCTAGACATTGAAGGGTCAACATCCATGGGCTCTGGCGTGTTTTCGCGACGCCTGTCACCGCTCGGAGCGGAGTGCACCTTGTGTTGTTTGGTGAAGTGCGGGTTTTTACCCGCACCCCCTTGGGAGTGCCCTTGATATGATGTTTGTTGGCGGTCTTGCGCCTCTGGAACTTGCTTCCTGTCCCTATCTTCCAGGCTCTTCGCGAACGATGCTGCGAAGGTCGTGGTTTGATTCAACTTCTTGCGCCAATGCCAGCGCAGTTGGCATGTCCTTCGGCTTTGCCGAGAAAAGGACATCGGAGAGGCTGCGCTTGAGGCCCGAAATAAAAATGCGGAGCGCATCATCCCGGAACTTTTCGCATAAAATTCTTGCCGCCGATGCTTCGTACGACATAGTTGCCTTATTAGTAAGCAAGGTGAGTTTCTTCTCGACCTCGTCATAATATTGCAGAAGCGTGAGGCTTCCCTGTCTGAGGGTGCTCATTTCCTGCTCGATGACGTGAATCTGTCGTTTGTCACTATATGTGAAATCTAGGCGGTCTATAATCGCATCAAAATTCAATATTGTGCCAAACGAGGATAGCACTGCATCGGCAGGGCCCCTAATCTTACTCCTAATTATGACTTCCGCCTGATAATGGCGTGAGCTATTAACATAATTCCTAAAAATGTAATACGCAGCTACCGCCGCTTGCCGCCAAGAGACGTACGTTTCTTGTGGCCCCGTAAATTTGGGCAGGCATTTAACGGCATCTAAAGGCTCATTGCATTGAACATTGTCTTTGATGTCAATGGGCTCATAAACCTTGATTTTTGGAGCCTCTGCTTGTGTGGGTTCGACTTGCACCGCTGCCACCTGGGCGGCCAACTGCTCTATGGCTTGGCGCAATTCCTGCTCTTTATTGACCCTTTCCGCCAAGGCATGGTTAACCGCGGCCTGAATTACAACTTTATGTTGTTTTGGGTCCATAATTCCTACTGTGGGGTTAGTACGCGGGGGCCCTTCGCTATCAGATTCTGAGTCACTGGCGTATGGTTTATTCTCCCTGTACCGCTGGAATGGAGAGCTCATATGTGGCCAAGTTAAATCGCACTGGTAGGGGAATGCTTGCTCAAGCTATTCTGCCCATGAATGCAGTTGGCATGGCAAGGGGTGTGCGGGGTCGGAGCCGCCGCTCTAACAACAAGTAAATGAGCTCGTAAAATCAAAGCCAAAGCAAAAGCCGACATAAAGGTGGTGGATATTACAAAATTCAAATATTCTTACACCAGGCACACGTCATCTTTCAAAATACGTGTGCCCTTGCAGATGTTCAAGACGATCTGTTCCGCCAGCTTTTGGCCAGAGAACATTTTCGTCCAAGAACATCAGCCAAGTACGGTGAAAAAAAAGATAACCAAACCTGTGGGTGTAAAACTCCCACATGTTAAGGCCACTGATCAACCTTCCACCTCTTCTTCCTCAATCTCAAAAAACTAATGTCTTCATTAACACTTACCTATCAGAATACAAGAGGGTTACGTAGTAAACTTCCCAAACTGTATTCTGATAGTTCTTTTTTTGCATCCCATATTATTGTATTTACAGAAACTTGGTTAAAGCCGGAGATCTTAAGCTCCGAAGTTTTTCCTAGTAGGTACACCACTTTTAGATGTGATAGAACCTTGCGAAGGGGAGGAGGAGTGCTAATTTCTGTAGACTCCAAATTCGCTTCTGAAGAGGTAAAATCACAAGAGTTTGGTGACATTGAATTTCTTTGCATCAAAATCACTTTGTCCGATCAATCTTTGTATGTTACCTGTTCGTCATACCACCTTCGTCCGAACCGCCAACATACTGGCAACATTTGTCCGCTATTCGTTTGGTTTTCGATCGTCTGTCTGATGGTGACCAGCTGATAGCTCTGGGTGACTTTAATATCCCAGAACTTATGTGGTCCAATGTTGATAATTCACCGTCTTTACAGCTTAACTCCCACCATGACTTCCCTGAGGGCATGTTTGACATGTCACTCGGGCAAATTAACCACGTCAGAAATTCTTTAGGTCGGCTGTTGGACTTATGCTTCGTTTCTGATCCTGATGGAATTACTCTTTCCAGAACTTTGCCCCTTTCTAACCCTGAGGATCCATATCATCCCACTCTTGAGGTTTCAATCGAAAATAACTACTTTTTTGACCTTAAGTCTACAGTTAAATCCCAGAAAGTTCGTTTCTTTCGTAAGGCTGACTTTATGAAATTAAATAAGTTAATTTTGGAATTTGATTGGTCTGATTTACTGGCATGCGAGGATATAAACATTGCATTACAAAAATTTTATTACACTTTGAACATATTTTTCGACGTTTGCGTGCCGTGGAAATATCCGTCCGCTTCAACGAATCCGCCTTGGTATACAAGGCACCTTATAAATTTAAAGAATAGTATGAGTAGACTATTAAACAAACATAGATTATCTGGCTGTACAGTTAGTTATTCAAGATACTTAGTAGCTCGGTCTAATTTCACCGTGCATAACGCAGAATGTTATAGGAGTTATATTCGCCGCTGCAGGATTCAGTTTACTCAGGATCCGAAGCAGTTTTATAACTTCGTAAACACTAAGCGTAAACATGTATCTTTTCCCCCACTGCTTACGTTTGAGAACTCTTCTGCGAACACCGATCAGGCGATGGCCGATCTCTTTGCACAGTTTTTTCAAACTACCTATTCACCTAGCAGCAGTTTAGCTCAGCCTTACACTTATAATATCCAATCAGCCAACCTTATATTTTGCCCATCTTTCGATCAAAGTGGTGTGTTATCGGATCTTCTTAAGATTAAGCCCGTGTATTCGCCAGGCCCTGATGGAGTACCAGGCTGTGTTCTGAAGTACTGCGCCGAGGCACTGTGCAAACCGCTTGTTAAACTCTTTAATCTATCGCTGGAAACTTCGATCTTTCCCCTTATGTGGAAGGAATCCTTCATTATTCCGCTGCATAAAAAAGGGAAAAAATCCGACGCTGCTAATTATAGAGGCATCTCTAAATTGTCAGCAATTCCAAAGCTTTTTGAAAAACTTATCACTCCACATTTGCAACACCTATGTAGTTCAATAATAACTCCGTGCCAGCATGGCTTCATGAAGCGCCGCTCCACCACTACCAACTTATTGGAGCTAACATCTTTTATCACGGATGGCTTCCGGAATGGCTTACAAACAGACGTCATATACACTGACTTCAGTAAAGCATTTGACTCTGTTAACCATTCGCTTCTTATAAGTAAACTCAGTCTTTTGGGATTCCCAACTGATCTTCTTATGTGGATTTCGAGCTACTTATCAGGGAGAACCCAACGTGTTTTCTTTAAAGATGTTACCTCGCGTTTAGTCCGCGCCACATCGGGGGTGCCCCAAGGAAGCCATCTTGGACCCCTACTTTTTACTCTGTTTATTAACGACTTGCCCCTTGCCTTAACTAATTCACTTGTACTTATGTACGCTGATGACGTTAAGCTATGCCTTCAGTATAAATTCACTAGCGCCCAGTCTAGACTTCAATCCGATTTGGATAAACTTCAAAATTGGTGTTTAGCAAATAACCTAAAGCTTAATGGATCGAAATGTAAACTTATGTCTTTTTACCGATCTAGTCCTCACCAGGCTATGTACTTTCTCTATGGGAACGCCTTAGAACGATTAACTCAGGTTAACGATCTAGGTGTCCTATTAGATTTGAAACTTAAATTTACCGACCATGTATCTACCATGGTTAATAAAGCTATGGGTGTGCTTGGTTTTATTAAAAGATGGTCAAAAGAATTTAATGACCCGTACATAACTAAAACGTTATATACATCACTGGTCCGTCCGATTCTAGAGTATGGATCGTGTGTCTGGAGTCCTCAATATGGAGTACACCAAGATCACATTGAATCTGTACAAAAAAACTTCCTTACTTTTGCTCTTAGGGGACTTAGTTGGGATGCAAATCTTTACCTCCCCTCTTATCATAGTAGACTTTTACTAATCAACTTACCATCATTAACAAATCGTAGAACGATGCTGAGTGTCATGTTTCTATATAATCTTATTTATGGAAATATAGACAGCCAGCATTTACTAACACGTTTAAATTTTAACATTCCTAGTAGAAGGACCAGAAACTTTCGTCCTCTACTCCTCAGCCATTGTAGTTCGACATATGCCCAACACGATCCGTTCAGGGTATTATGTTCGGACTACAATGGTCTCTACCACATCTTATCACTTTGCTCTACTAACAATCTTAAATCGCTTATATTAACCGCCTTATCTATGCAACACCCTTCCTCGTAATATCTTTCTCCTATTCCTCGCTTATCTGTCTCGGATCTATTCCCGCGATTCGAGCCGTACGTTACGCGGCAGCGTCCCTCGGTCGGTTGGACGGGAGGTGGGCTGTACGTATGCAGTGGGAACCGCGCAAAAATCGAGCCGGTGCCCTGCCAAGCAGCGACAGGGTCAATGGTATGCGGGGACTGAGCCTCCGCTATGAGAAACAAAGAAATGAATAGCAAGAATTTGCCACACAAATGCATATGCAGCGGGATCGGATTTCCAGCAGTGGCCGAGTGGGAGTAATAAAAAAAATGTATTGCGAGGCAAATACTAAGAATTTAGGGTCTAAGCAAAGAGACACAACGAATTATATAAACAAATTCACAATTTATGAATATCCAAACTGCAGAATTAAACGCCGATATTAAGTGAAAAATAATTTTAAATAAATTCACGACAAATTTGTTCGTTAGCGGCGGCCTAGTGCTTTAGAGATATTTAATATCCGTACTTATTTTTGGCAGTAAAATGCAAACAATACACAGACAGCATAAAACAAATACTATTATCGCACATATAATTCACCATTAAATTGTCAATCAAATAATGAGTTAATTAGTTTTTATTTAATACAAAGTTAACACAAAAATATTAAAGTGGAGCTGCAGAAATTATTCCGGCAGCGATTGATTTTATTTATTTTGAAGCTAAACTAATGCAGATATAGGAAAGCATATGTAGTTGGAGGTGCTCACTTACATGTTTCCCCAATTTGCTACAGTGGGTACTTTAGGAGGTTGGGCGCCAATTAATATGATGTGGTTAGGTGATGAACCGCCGTCGACGAATTTCACTCCAGTTAACAAGATATGGAAAGGTGATGGTTGGGGCAACAGGCCCTTTGATGACTTCTAGCCGGCTGGCCGTAGAATATCAATTAGGAAGATTATGTTGGAGGGATGACTGTCCCTCTTTATCTGCTGGCCTAGAGACTCAGTCAGATTTGTAATGATAAGTGTTTTACGACGGATCGTCGGAGTTTCAATGCAGGAGCGATGGCTCTTTATTTCATAAATGCAAAAGCACAACTGAACTTAAGAACTAACAAAAGTGAGACTCATAGCGGCCACTCCAATGGGCAGTGCTTGCCGGCTATGCACGAGCTTCCGGCCAGACGCTGGGTCAGCAATGTGGCCGGAGCGAGCTGTCGGACGATCGGTCGATGCCGTCGCCCGGTTGACTTAGTTAACTTGTGCATAACATTAGATACATTAAAAAACCAATCAGATTTCGGCACGGCGCATTATACTCTTCATCTGAGTCTAAGGCTTCATAATTCAACTTAGTTGGAAGTGGTGTACTGACTGCATGGCATTCTTCCATATTGAACTTCTTTAAAATATTATTAATGTATGTTGATTGACTAAGATATAAATATTCATCTTTCCTTTCAACTTTTATTCCAATAAAGTGTCCTATTTCACATAAGTCTGTCATCCTGAATTTTCTCATTAGGAATGTCTTAAGAGAATTCATTGTATTATTACTTTCTGTTGCAATTACCAGATCATCTACATATAAAAGCAAATATATACTTTTTTAAGACATCGCCATGGTCTCGAAGATAGATACATCTATCCACTGCTGAATTATTAAGCCCATGCTTTTTAAAAAATTTTCAAAGGTCTCGAACCAGCATCACGCCGCTTGTTTCAAACCATAAATTGACTTATTAAATTTACATACTTTACCATTTTTACATGGCAATACCTCCGGAATCTTCCTAAAGATTTCCTCTTTCAAAATACCATTAAGGAATGCCGTCTTAACTTTCATATAGTGAACTTTTAAATTGAATTGGTTTGCAACTGGTGGATGTTGGCACATATTGCCAAGACCTGCTACCCAATCAAGAATGTCACAATATACAAGCATCACCCACTAACCTATTGGCACACCTAGTAATAAATTAGCGATAAACATAAAACAATATCCAACCTACTAACCCGGCACTAGTCGACGGCGCCGGAAGCAGAATCAGCATTATCAGCTGAAAGAATGACCGAAGCAAGCAAAAACCAGCCAGCTAAGCCGAAATGCGTGCTTAAAGCAGTAAATGAATAAACAATCTTAGTCAGTAGATTCAGAAGTGGGTGACCCTGGCATTAACATTAGTTTTAGCACGTCCATAACATTGACCTTTCTTAGATTTAAAGATGTAAAATTTAGCATCTTATATAAGATTTGTTCTTCTGAAATAAAGACAGTTGCGAAATCAGAGTGAATCGTCTCATTACTCAGTGTTGAACTACGGCACTTAAAACTGACCTACTTTAAGTGATCCTGTGTAAAACGGTTCACAAGTCTAAACGGCTATCTACTTCGAGGGGCTCCTGTGTAAACGGACCACAAGTAGAACCCGCGGCATACTAGTCTACTTCGAGTGTTGCTCCCGTGAAACGGACCACAAGTATGACCGGCCGATTCGGAAGCAGGCAAACCACCACACCATCTGTACTTGAGGAGAACCAGCCCAGGACTTCAAGTACCCCACATCAACTCTAGCCTGATCACAGCAAGCATTTGTCAACCGAGCAGTCCCTTGCAGAATCCAGGTAAATTAGTCAGATTTTATACACTCTTTGACTACGACTCCGGGACCTACCGTTATTCCCGTGAGTTCAAGTTTGACGTAGTGGCCGCATAACGCTCTACGGACGAACATTTGGTGACTCCGACGTGCTATAGGATCACACCCTGAACACAAGCCACACGGCAGTTCATCTTTAAACCTTAAACCGCAACCATGGGATCAGAATCAGACCCTGCAACCCAAATGCTCATAGATGAAAAAAATGAAAGCAACATAGCCATCCAAAGGCTAATAAGAAACTTCACAAAAGACTCCGCAGAGCGAAAACTCAAGGGAGGATACTTCGAGGAAAGACTCAAACAACTCATTCACGCATAGACCCAGCTTAAAAAGAATGATGCCAAGCTCCATGAGAAAATGAGTATTTCACAAAGGCCAAAGCGCTAGAAGAACTTGTGAAAAAATATGAAGCCATATTTTCCGATCGAATCCCATCAGGGTCAGGCCCATCACAAAGGCCCCGGAAAACAGGAGAAAATCTAGAGCCAAAGGCACAAGCACGAGGAAACGAGGAGGAAGACCCCCATTTAACATCACTAAAACGAAGACATGAAGGACGGTTGGACGACATGGAAGACTTTTTGTGCAACCGCACCGAGGTACACATGAAGGAGCTATGGAAGGAAATTGTCACGGGATACCATGAACTCATCGTTCTGGAACCCACCTAAAAAAATGATGGACATACCGATGACAGATTTCAGGTGGTACGAGCAGAATACTTTTCGTTTTTGGGCGAAGAATCACAATCAACTTGAGCATCAACACAAAAATCCGCACTAGCTTCTCCATTTGTAATACCAGTCGACATTCCAAAATTTGACGGGGATTATTTGAAGTGGCCCCGGTTCTGCGACTTCTTTACAGAATTGGTTCACAATCAAGAGTACAGCGATGCGGTAAAATTCCTGTATTTGGAGAACCATGTGGTTGGAGAGGCCAAGAATTTAATCTCCACAAAATTTGGAGGACACGCCAGCTATCAATATACCTGGAAGCGACTAAAGTCACGGTATCAGAATGAAAGAATCCTCATATAATCGACACTGCCACCTGTTTTTACCTTGTTTGCTCATGGAAAAACAAATGGATCAGCAGATCAGCTACGTAGCTTGCATGATGCAGTGCTTACAACAATCACCGCCCTTCACGCTCTGAATGTACCAACATTAGGTTGGGATCCTATCCTGATACACATTCTTGAAGAGAAATTGGGTTCCCACACCCTATCTTGACTACCTAGAGCGGCAAGCGACCAGCCAAGTTACGCTACAAAAGACAACGGCCAATAATGGTTTTCGCTCATCAACTTAACCACCGGTTAAAAAATGTATCATATGCACCCATGGCAATTAACCCAAGGGACATCTTATGCTCTCAGCATGGTAACAAAAGGGGCCGATCAACAGAAACAGCCCTGCACGAAATCACTATGATCGCCGAGCGAGTGATCAACTTTAAGGAATACGCACTTGTTGCTTTTCTAGACATAGAAGGGGCCTTTAACAACATCTTGCCGTGCTCAATCATTGATGCACTGACGGGACTTGGAATAGACGACCGATCAATTGACTTAATACGGCAGATCCTGGACAACAGGAGTGTCGAGGCTACTCTTGAAGGTTCGACTATTCGAAGATACGTCAAGAGGGGCACCCCGCAAGGAGGTGACCTCTCACCACTACTCTGGAACATTAATAATATTGCGGTTAATAGCCTACCACGATCCTTGGAGAGTGGCGGCTGTAAGATCATTGCGTACGCGGACGATGTTGCTATTGCCTTCGTAGGGAAATACCCACAAACGCTATGCGACCTAATGACAGGGAAGCTCGAAGTTCTGTCGGCCTGGGCACAAAGAAACGGGCTGGGAGTCAGTCCGTCCAAGCTCTGTCTGTGCCGTTCACCAGGAAGTACAAAATACCAAATCTAAGGCTTCCGAAACTTCCAGGGGAATCACTAGTTCTTAGTGATAGTGCGAAGTACCTAGGCATCACTCTAGACAGGAAACTGGACTGGAAGCTGAACACCGCAGATAGGACTAAGAATGCGGCAATAGCACTCTATACCTGCCGCAAGGCGGTAGGCCTGAAATGGGGAATGTCCCCCAAGATAGTCAGATGGTTATACACAGCGATCATCAGACCAATCTTATTCTATGGAGCTGTGGTCTGGTGGCCAGCCCTAGACAACTCCTTATGCAGGGAAAGGTTCAGGAAGACGCAGCGCATCGCGGAAGTCTGTTTGGGGCATGTTTGAAGTCGATGATTGCCATGGGTTAGGTTAGGTTAGGTTAAGGCGGTGATGCTAGGGGGTCATAGAAGACCCCCCGCCTAGCACTACGCCTAGCGACGCCCTAGATATCATCTACTACTACCAGTAGAACTGATGGGGGTAAAGATAGCCACACTGGTGGCAATAAGACTGCGAGAGGCCAATCTATAGAGCAAGAATAGTTTTGGTCATACCAGACTGAACCTACATCACTTCATGCCTGAGGGGGGCACGGACTACTGCGTGCCCATCAACCAACCCACCAATAATTACAGAATCATCACCCCCTCAAGGGAGGAATGGGACGCCCGGATTCCGGGACCGGAGGGCTCCATTCAGATCTACACAGATGGATCAAAACTTAACGGCCAGGTGGGAGGCGGTTACTTTTGTGAACATTTGAGCCTAAAGGAGTCCTTCAGACTCCCTCACCACTGCAGTGTTTTTCAGGCTGAAGTAGTAGCCATTAGGGAAGCACTGGAATCCCCAGCACTAAGGGGCAATCGGAATACAATATGCATCTTCTCCGACAGTCAAGCAGCCCTCAAGGCACTAGACGGATTCTCGTCCAACTCCAGGACAGTCAATGACTGTCGCAGATCTCTCAACGAAATGGCTGAACAGCATGACATCTACCTCATTTGGGTTCCGGTCACAGGGATCACGAGGGAAACTGCGCTGCAGACGAACTAGCTAGGGCAGGGACTACCTACCCTCTCCTACCGGAGAAAGAATTAGTAGGCATACCCTTGACTACTTGCAGGCTAAAGTGAAGGGAGTTTTTTGACCTGGCAGCCAACAGGAAATGGAGAAACCTCCAGACCTGTAGAACCTCTCGTCTGATCTGGCCGACACGCTCTCAGAAAAGATCTGCGAGACTTATTGCTCTCACCAGACCAGACTGCAGCCTAGAGATTGGGGCAGTAACTGGGCACTGGCTGATAGGTGAACACGCGGCCAGGCTTGCAGTCCCCCACAATGATTATTGCGGGGGGGTGTAACTCATAGGTGAAACCTTTGCCCCAGCGGTAACACAAGGAGCCCTAGCGGCTCAAGTGGAAGCGGGGGGTCTTCTATGACCCCCTAGCATCACCGCCTTAACCTAACCTAACCTAACCCATGGCAATCATCGACTTCAAACATGCCCCAAAATTTTTAGACATGACTCAAAGTAAAAGGTCACAAAAAATAACAAGGATGAATGCCTGCCCAAACTGTTTATCCCTTTACCATACAAGCAACTCATGCAAATCTAGGTTCATGTCATGTGTACAAAGGGAATCCCACACAATGCTGCATCATACATCTACGCGAACAAGCGCATCCTCAACCATCCAACACTCAACACCGAAGCACGACACAAATGCCGTGCGGTATTCGATTCCGGATCACAAGTGAATTTAATCTCTCAGGAACTGGCAGATAAACTCGGAGTTTAATCAGCACCAACCGACATTACCATAAAGGGCATAGGAGGCACAAAACGAGCAAACTCCCTAGTAGTATTAAATATGTTTTCATTAACCATTAATTTCAAAACACAAGTAGTGGCGTATATACTACCAGAAGTCACGACGAATCAACCATCTGAGCCAATTCTGCGCCCTAAAAATATTCCACCAGAACTTCGTCTGGCAGATCCCACCTTCAATCAGCCACAAGGTATTGATTTGCTGCGCGGGGAAAAATATCTCCCACAACTCATCGAGCCGCTACATATAAACCTAGGACAAGGACAGCCACTACTTCAACGAACCCCGTTAGGATGGATTATATCCGGACCAGCATCAACCAGCGCTATGGTACAAACCAATCCACCCATGAATAGTGCCATATCAGCCATCGAAGAACCAAGAATCGAGAGCCAAGAATAGACACCCTCGAAGAAACCCAAAGAGCCCTTACCATAGACGAGAAGTAGACGATGCGAACAGAATTTCATGGAAAATATAAAAACGGGGGCAGATAAAAGATTAAGTGTGCGGCTTCTATTTAAGGAAGATCCAAAAACATTGGGAAGTTCCCTTCCGATGGGATATCGGCGTTTCTACGCATTGGAAAAAAGACTTCAACGGGATCCTGATCTCCGGAAACAATATGTACAATTCATGGATCAAAACGAGGAATTAGGGCATATGACTAGACTATCAACCAAACAATAAACATCAAACCATTTTGTCATTTCACATCATTGTGTGCTAAAACCTGAAAAAAGTACCACCAAACTTCGGGTTGTATTCGACGCATCATCAACGACCACAAGCGGAAAGAGTTCAAATAATCTTTTACGGATTGGGCCAACAGTGCATTGCTATCCATTCTTTTACGATTCCGATCGTACCAATATGTTTTCACATCAGATGTAGAGAAAATGTACCGACAAATTATGGTACATCCAGATGACCGCAAGTTTCAAATTATATTATGGAGACGCAACTCTATGGAACCATTAAAATATTATCAACTGAACACTGTTACTTATGGCACAGCTACTGCTCCATACTTGGCCACCCGATGCTTGCAATATTTGGAAGACACAGAACCTGACCATCTGACCCAGGGTGCGGCTGCACTGCGGCAGGGTTGTTATGTAGATGATTGTTTTACCGGAGGGCACACCATCGAGGAAGCACTAAGAAAAACGGATCAACTAATAAACTTGTTGGGAGAAGCCAAATTCAAATTAAGAAAATGGTGTGCAAACCACCCAGCATTACTAGCAGACATTCCAGCAGAAGACCAAGAAATGAATCTTGATTTTTAGCAATTTTACTGAACAAACCGTCAAAACGCTCGGAATTATTTGGGATCCACCCGGAGATTGGCTTCAAGGACGTGCAGCGACAGAAGACACAGGAGTCATCACTAGCAGGATCGTGTGTTCAGAACTCGCAAAAATCTTCGACCCTCTAGGGTTGTTTGGTCCAGTTGTAACAACGGCAAAAATAAGAATGCAACAATTATGGGAACTGAAGATCAACTGGGACACGGAACTGGGTTCAGAACTCACCCATCAATGGCAAGCATTCAGACACGATGTTCAGATCCTGACAACAATAAGAATTCCAAGATGTGCACTCCCAGCTGACACATCCGGAGGCATTCAGCTACATGTGTTACGAGCAAGGAATAAGACAGGCAGTATTGTCACACGATTGCTATGTTCAAAGGCACGAGTAGCATCCCTGATGAAACAAACCTTACCACGCTTAGAGCTCTGCGCAGCGGTAATAGCAGCTCAAGTCACGAAAAGAGTAAAGACCGACCTTAACTTAAATTTAGAAGCAATATATGTATGGCCCGATTCTGATATTACATTAAAATGGATTAACGCCACTGCTTCCTCGTTCCAAACATTCGTGGCGAACCGGATCGCCCAGATCCAAGAACTAACAGACCCAGGGTGGTGAAGACACGTGGCATCAACGGATAATCCTGCAGATATTCTCTCCAGAGGGTGCACGGCAGCACAATTAAGAGATTCAAAACTTTGGTACACCGGACCACCGTTTCTAGGGTAGGATACAGAGTCTTGGCCGAGGTTCCAATCAGCAGGAATAAACAATGTGAACGAAGATCAAGAGAAAAAGAAAGAGATGGTCTGAAACCTAGCTGTTAAATCAGAAGAATGGATGGAAAAAATCAACCACCATGGATCATTCGATACGATGTTGAAAATAATAGGAAGAATGCGGCGATTCATTTTTAATTGCCACAAGCCAGAGAAGAAGAGGACTGGACCATTGTCACCAGGCCAAACATTAAATGAGGCGTTAGGAGTGGTAATTGGGGAAATACAGCCCCAGCAATTCCTACCATCCATTTTACAACTCAAGAAGACGAAAACTGTCGGGCCAAACGATCCATTAAGAGCACTAGATCCGTTCATAGACACGGAAGGAATAATTCGAGTAGGAGGACGGCTACAAAACGCCGCATTATCATATGACGCCACACATCCAATGTTATTGGCTCCAAAACACCCCTCACCCCTTATTTCAATGGAAACATCAGCAACTGGCACATTGCGGACCACAGGCATTAATATGCAACATTAGGTAACGATTCTGGTCATTAAGAGGAAAGGAGCTGGCTCAAAAAACAGTTAGCCGTTGTATCAGATGTTGCCGAGTTCGATCAAAATTGTTGAATCAAATAATGAGCCCACTTCCGGCAGATCGAGTTGAACAACATTTGGGCCGTTTTCGACTCACTATAAAATCCGAGGAAAACGACCACATAAGGTGTATCTAGCAGTATTTTTTCAACCAAGGCAGTACACCTAGAGGTAGTAACAGATTTGACTACCCAAGCCTTCCTAGCAGTCTTAAAGAGATTTTGCGGACGACGAGGATTGCCATCAAAAGTCTATAGTGACAACGCGACCAATTTTGTTGGAGCCTACAACGAATTATCAGAAATATAGGAAGCATTATTCGACGATGAGGCACAAGCAATGATACGCAAAACATGTGCAAACCTGAGCATATAATTCAAGTTTATACCACCTCGGGCACCGCATTTCGGAGGCCTGTGGGAAGCCGCAGTAAAATCAGCAAAACAATTACTAAAACGAACACTTTATACCGCCACACTAACCCATGAAGAACTTGAAACCATAGTGATCGACATTGAAGCCATTCTAAATTCTTGCCCGTCTCTTGATATTTGTCTCTTCCAGCCCGAGGGACCTTTCGGCATTAACGCCAGGGCATTTCTTGATTGGGGAACCTCTAACGGCATCACCCGATTGGCAGCACCAATCAAGGCGGCGCACAGGGTTACTTACTCGGTGGAAGCGTCGCGAAAAATTACGAAAAGAATTTTGGACACACTGGAGTCATGAGTACTTGCATGAATTACAGAATCGGTCGAAGTGGACAAGAAGTTGTAAGACGGTAAAGATTGGTGATCTCGTCATAATAAAAGAAGACAACATCGCTCCGTTGAACTGGCCCCTCGGACGCATCATAGCAGTCCATCCGGGAAAGGACGGTGAGCTCCTAGTTGCAGAAATAAGAACAATATCCGGCAATATAACTCGGGCCATACATCGATTGGCGGTGCTACCAAGCAATAGGAAGGAGGAAACCAACCAATAAAACAAAAAAAAAAATGCTTGCAGTAACATTGATACTGATCTGGGTGATACCCGGACTCTCCCCACTACCTGTTTTCATCACTCAAATAAACTCGAACGTGACTGGGACCATCATAGAGGCCACCGATCGGATATCAATCAAATCCGCCGAGTGGACGCTCAACACTTTGTTTGACCTCAGTCAATTGGCACGAGAGATCGAGACAGTCAAAAAGGGTATCCGATATATAAAACAATGGTACCCAACAGTATTTGAAGCCTATCCCATAATCATCCACACGTTGCAACTGGAAGTGCTGGAAATCAAAGATGCCGACCAGTTAATGCATCATCAACGACAAAAGCGCGGAGCACTGAACATCGATGGAAACATTGCGAATGGTCTGTTCGGAGTACTCGATGACCAATATGCCAAATGGATGGAGGAAATTATTCACAAACTAAGAGCCCAAGAAGGCAAAACTTATAAAATAGTGGAGAACCAAAAGCCTGGATACCACTATCAACATCATGAGGAGGTCAACGAGCAAAACTCAAAAGAGGATGCAGGACTTTTNACAGGAGTTTGAATTATTGGGTCTGGGATCACTTGAAGCGATGCCACAGAGGACATATCGGACAATTGCTCATTGATTCCGAGACATTCGGAAGCCGAATTTTTCTCAGGTCCGGCCCTTGGGGTGTCCAGAGATATAAGCGGCTGCATAGTTGTCGGCTGAGCAGGCTGAAGATTATTCGACCCGAGCACATCACTAAAAGCGGATTTCTCACGCTTTGGAGACTCATTTAGTAGTTGAAGACTACTAAACGGTGTATCAAGCGCAAAGAGTTGGTCATTGATTTTTCGAAAACCACTAATCAACTTCTTGAAACCGCTTTTAGTCTGCCTCATGAACGACCTCATTTCGTCCTGAACAGCACGACAACCGTCACAGCAAAAGTGGAGACCAGACCTACGTGAGATTGCATCCGAAACTGAGGCCGTGAACCCGGCACACTTAGCGTGTAAAACGTTTTCACAAAGCCAGCAATGGATGGTAGGCTGGGAAGACTTATTGCAAGTCTTATTGCAAGACTTTAATGCACAGACCAATTTAAAATCCATAATTATTAAAAATTTAAATAATAAATTTATTAAAAATTAAATAATTAATTTATTAAAAATTATTAAAAAAATTAATAATTAATTTAAAAATATTATTTGATTTTATTAATGAGGAACCTTGAACCACTGTACCAAGGAAACGAAAGGGGGAGATTAAAGAGAGCAGTTAGTGCAAGTTAGTAAGATTTAAAGAAATAGAGATAAGAATCTCTATTGAGCGAGAGTAGAAGCAAAAGAATAGCAACAAAACCGTAGGATATGAAGAAGCAGAGCAGGGCTATGTTTGGAAAGTAAATTAAACAAATTATTATTTTACCTCCAAATATATCACTGCACACGCGAAACGATACGGATCTAAGAAATTGCAATTTGTATATATGTAAAGAAATAAACACCGATTGTTTATAGAAAGCTTATTGCAAATTTTACAAAAACGTAGTGCGCACAAAAAAAACACGTCCGTCCGCTTTAAGATAAAAAGAGGAAGTTGACTTAGAAGCAGTTTGGCCAGCAGAAGTTTGGCCAGAATCAGGGTAGGAAACTATGCGTCTGATCGGTATCTTCCACATGCAGTTTCAGAGTTGGTTGTCATAGCAAGCCACATTCGTCGAGTCCAGGATGCCGTATTGAATGTGCTAATCGGGGCACACGAAGGAAAATTAAGCCCTGCATTGGTGTCGGTGGAACACGTAAAACAGGTGATCACAAAAATACAAATACACCTTCCACCGGGAAGAGGACTACCCATCACCAGTGAGACAGCACGAGACTTATATCGATAGGCGACCACTCTAGTACAAAAAACCAAAGACTTATTGATGTTTCATACAAGTATTCCATTAGTCGAAGAAGACGAATTCACGGTGTATCGGATGGAGCCAATTCCACAAATAACGAGTGAAGGCCTGGTGATAGCCAAGACGGAAACAAGATATCTAACAATAGATGACCATCGGAAACACCACTTCGCGATCAATCAAGAACACCTTCAGCAGTGTATCAGCAGGACGAACGGAAATAAGGTATGCGAGTTTAAGCAAACGCTCTTTGGCCGGGACGCCTATCAACTCCCGTGTACAATGGCAGCACTATCAAGACATCGGGCAAAGGAATGTAAGCCAGAGCCAATCAAGGGGACCAGTTATTGGGTTCAATTGACAGAACAGAATGCATGGATCTTTGAGACCACGAAGCCAATAACAATGGCATATGTATGCTCGGCCGAAAAGGATCAAATCATCATCGACGGCGTAGGCAAACTGACAATCAGGCAAGATTGTGTGATCCAAAGCCGACCATCACATTATTGGGACGAGCGCAATTTAACTCATCAGGAACAGTAAATATGTCAGAAAGTTACGTTCTCGAGTGGCCGTCACAGGAAAAGATAAAGACAACAGAAGGGCAGGGGTTGGATTCAACGTTGGATCAGCTAGACCGACTACATGCAGAGATGAATTTAAAGTTCTTCATGGGTTTTGCATTAAATTTTGATTTCAGATGCAATGCTGTTTGTTTGTTGTTATTAAAAGATATCGCTTGATGTATTTTATTGCTTGTGTCCTTGCTCAAATTTTTTATTTTAGTTTCATGGTCAAGTAAGCGGTTTTTGACAAAAGAAAGAGTAACATGTTCGGCAGAAAAAGTTTCTATCGCTGTCACAACTCCATCATAATCTAAAGGTAATGTTAGAAGAAGGCGAGCTCCACCTCCTCGATTTTTGCTCCCGATGCCATTAATTTGCAGATTAATTCGTCAAATTTATTCAAATGAATAATGAGACGAGTGTCACCATTTAATTTAAATGTCAATAATTGTTTCTGCACAGAGATTTAGCCAAACTTTTTCGTTCATAAATCGAATCTAATTTTTCAAAAATTTCTTTAGCAGTCGAATTATTATTAGCAAATGATAGAAAAGAGTCGCTTGAGAATATTCGTCTATTATGACGCCTTTTGTCTGCCTTTGCCCTGATCTCATTTACTTCTTGTGGTTTTATCTTTTCAATAAAAAATAAAACATAATTATTAGCTAAAAGTGCATTTACACAAAATTTCCATACGGAATATTTTTCACCACAAAAAGGTGAAATATTCTTGAACTTATTTCCTTATTCATTTTTGTTCTACTCTTTGGTGCTTATTGAGATGCGTTTTCTTCTATTTTCAAATGTGTTAACACATACATACATAAGTTTATAACTCGGCAAATTATTTAATTGTGATTTTTAATTGACTTTTGCGAACACTGTATGGGTTCGCAATGGGTCCTGCGAACAGGTTATGGGCCACCTGTTGTAAAAAGGCCTCCCTTTTTCCTTTCCCTTTTTTCCCTCCCTAACACAAAAGGTAACACCTTTGGTGTTACCACCTTGTGTTTGGTCGAGAATCTTTTGCTTATATAAAGTTAGTATTTTTCAATACTTCCTTTAAAAATTATCCTTTTATGCATTTTTTTTATCCTTTTGGCCTTTGAAATACGTGGAAACTTAAAATTAGCATGTCATGAACTGGCTGGTAATCTATGAATACCTAGTATAATAATATAAAATATCTTTAAATTATGATTTTATTTTATTACATATGATAATGTGACAGCCTTAAAAAACAAAACGTTTAAAAAAAATAAAGTTGCATATACTTGTCTTAATTTAATTTCTTATTGTCTAATAAAATAATATATTTACTTTATATACCATTATTTTTTAGAAGTCTTCCCCCAATTGAATTACAAGTTCATTGAGCAAACTTTACAGCCTGGCCCTTTCATTTCATTAAAATGCAGCTGCAGTGGAAACCCAACTCCTACTATAATTTGGTTTTTGGATGGATACCCATTGCCAAACGTGAGTTTAATACGTGTAAAATAATTTGATGTTTTATCTGTAATTAATAAAATAACGGCCGATGATGCTTCTCTTTGATGGCACAGCGCCAGGAGGATGCAGCCAGTCAATTTCTCCTTTTATTAAAGAATATAATAACAGATTTTAATAAGTTTTACTGTGTTTAGTTTATAAGACTTTTGCTCAGGGACCATAAATAATATAAATTAAAAAAAAAATTAATAATAATTTAATATAAAATAAAATAATGTAAAATTATAATTATACCCTTGCAGAGGGTATTATAATTTTGGTCAAAAGTGTGCAACGCAGTGAAGGAGACATCTCCGACCCTATAAAATATATATATTCTTTATCAGGATCACCTCCTGGATCGATATGAGCATGTCCGTCTGTCTGTCTATCTGTTTCTACGCAAACTAGTCTCTCAGTTTTAAAGCTATCGAGTTGAAACTTTGCTCCTTCTTCTGTTTGCAGGCAGTATATAAGTCGGATCGGTCGACTATATCCTATATGTGCCCTATAACTGAACGATCGGAAATACCATAACTTCGTTGTTTTTTAAGTTAGAAGGATGGGAGTTTCAATGGATTCTTCTTCGGGAAAAATAATTCGATACGCCAAATTTCATAAGGATCGGCCAACTACATACGATCCGCTATATAACTAATAATATAAGATGCGTGTCGCCACCTAGTGGACTGCGACTCAACTGCAAGGGTATATAAACTTCGGCTCCGCCCGAAGTTAGCTTTCCGTTCTTGTTTGTCGTAGTTTTTAAAATTTTAGTGATACATACAGCTATCCCATTTTATTGGGACGCCCCAGCGCCTGGATCAGGATTCTAATGACCTTCCCGGGATGTCCCTGCTTGGTTTCACTGTTGGGCTTGAGTTCCCGAGCTGGCTAGCCCTTGCTTCACAGGATCACACCTGGTCTCATTGGTCAGGAACCGACAAGGAGTACGTCAGGCCAATCCGTCGCTATCGCCAGGATACCTGTCGTGTCCGGGAATAACCTAACCCGACTCGATTTACCCTTGGGCTTCGGTTCCGCCGCGGATCCTTGATCCTGTTCCCACTTGCTCCTGACTTCTACTGTTTGACTGACTCGCGTACCGCCGCCGGACTTACCCACAGGGGGTCCTATAGCTACTGATCGCAGATCCTTCGCACTCACTTTAAATCCCGCACTTGAGACTGTCGGACTTACCCACGGGGGGTCCTTCAGCATATACTCCTAATTCCTACAAGGAAACTTTCCCACTTGAATGTCAGACTTACCCACGGGGTCTTTCACTCAACTCTTACAGCTTCCCTAGAAGACTGGGTCCCGATTTGCTCCCGGGGCCCTCCTTATATAGTGCCAGATAGGGCGCCCGTTAATCCTTGCAAATCTCGCTTCCTACTGTTAATTCTTCGCTCCTCTCTCCATTAACTTTCTCCAATTCCCGCCGCATTTCTATCGGCGGGCTTTCTTTATTTCTTTCGCCCGGGAACGTTACTTTCCACGGTGATTCCTCCTTCTTCTTCTTTCGTACGCGATGCCGTGCTGGTTCCTCTTGCCCCCGCTGCTGCCCCCGCATGCCGTCCGTGCTCGACGCATTTCT
>JAJJHT010005154.1:11538-53778 GCA_021223865.1 Drosophila pandora | reverse complement strand
TTTTTTTTTTTTTTTTGATATTTTTTTTCAGTGTTTTTCGTGTTGTTGTTTTTTTTTATTATCCTGCTTTTTCTGCCCTACGCCTACGGTGCCAACTCCTCCACTTGGGCTTTTAGCTCACTTATGTGTGCTCTCTTCTCTCTCTTCGTGCCAACGTGACGTAGCATGGCGATCACCGGCGAAATAAAATTTACCACTCTGTACGGCCCGTCGTATCTCGGCGCTAGTTTCGCCGCGAAACCTTCGATTGTTTTTGACAACTGGTGCTTCTTTGCCCACACCGTGTCGCCGATCTTCGGGCTCCACTCCCGCCTCCTCAGATTGTAGTGCCGAGCTTGCTTCTGCGCCGCGCGGTCCATGTTTCTTCGCACCAGCTCGAACACTTCCTGTAATTTTGCTGCATTTTCTGAGGGGGTGGCTTCTGCTTCTCCTGTCTCCAATGCCCCTTTGTCGATTATCGCTTTCGGCATTCTCGGCTCTCTGCCTTGGGTGATGAAGCATGGTTAGTATCCCGTAGAGTCTGACACGCTCGAGTTCACCGCCAGCATTAATTCTGGGGTTTTCCTGCGGAGTGTATGGTGCGGTAAATTGATGACGAACTCCGAGCTCCTCGAGAAATTTTTTGAAGCTCCTACTGGTGAACTGGACACCATTTTCTGTCACCATCACCTTTGGCACCCCGTATCTAGCGATGATCCTTTTGCGGACTGCCTTCTGCAGCGTCTCCGTTGTGGCTTTCCTCATTAGGACCATTTCTGTCCATTTTGAAAACCGATCGATCATCACTAATAGCATGGTGTTTCCATGCTTGGACCTCGGCAACGGTCCCACGAAGTCCGCACATACCGTCGCCCACGGCTCCTCTGGGATCTGTGTCAGCATTTTCCCTGCGGCCTGCAACTGGCTTGGTTTATATCGCATGCATGTCTCGCATTTCCTGACATAATTCCTTACATCCCTTTGCATCCCTAGATGTCCCGCTGTCGGTGCGTCGTGGTTCTCCTTCAGCACCTGTTGCCTCATGTCCATCGGCACACACGCTCCCGGCTTTATGTGGAACATCTCGGCAAATCAGGCCTGCCTCTTCAACGTATTCCGGATATTTCTGTGGGTTTTCCTTCATCTTCTTTTTCAGTGAGCCTATCCAAATGCATTCCGTGTCTTTGGCTGCTGTGGCACTCCTCAGCTTCTCTACTATCGGCTGGCGGGAAAGTGCATCCGCGTCTACTTTAAGATTGCCTTTTTTGTAGCTGAAAATATATCAGCTCACACATTGAGCTAAGTCCTCATCTCCACGATGAAGCCAACGTAGACAGCTTTGTTAATTCACTTGAGTCTGTACTCGTCTCTGCAGCTCGAGCCTCAACACCGCAAACTATAAATACACAAAGCAATAAAAAGACAAATCTACAAATCGAACAGCTCGTCCTCGAAAAGCGGCGTTCACGTCGCGAGTGGCAATTCCACAGATCGCCATCTACTAAGCAAAGCTTTAGACATGCCTCACGTCAACTTACTAAAGCCCTACAGCAAGAAGAAGCTTATGTCCACCGCCGCTATATAGAGCAATTGTCAACTTCTAGTACAAAACACTCAATATGGAGAGCTCACCCAACTCTAAGCTCACCGAAAGAAACAGTGATGCCTATTAGAAATCCCACAGGCGGCTGGGCGCGCAGCGATGCAGACAGAGCCAGCACGTTTGCCAATCACCTCAAAAATATCTTCCAACCAAATCCGGCCACTAGTGCCTTTACTCTGCCGACTTTACCAAATGAGCCTCAGCTTCAACATGAACCAATCGAGTTTCGCCCAAACGAAATCGCTAATATCATCAAAAACCAACTAAATCCGAAAAAATCACCAGGCTGCGACCTCATAACTCCCAAAATGATCATTGAGCTTCCATATTGCGCCGTCTGCACTATCACCCACCTCTTCAATGCCATCGCAAAACTTGGCCACTTTCCAGCGAGATGGAAAAAGTCAATTATAATAATGATAGCAAAGCCGGGAAAAGACCACACAATTCCCACGTCGTATAGACCTATAAGCCTACTTTCATGCTTATCTAAACTCTTTGAGAAATGCATTCTGACTCGAATAAACACATACCTAAGGATCCAGGAAGGAATCCCGTCACATCAGTTTGGGTTTCGTGAAAAGCACGGTACAATTGAGCAGGTCAACCGGATAACAGCAGAAATTCGGAATGCATTCGAAAAACGCGAGTACTGTACCGCAATATTTCTAGATGTCTCCCAAGCATTTGATAGAGTCTGGCTAGAAGGTCTAATGTACAAAATCAAGACAATGCTCCCTTGTAATACCCACAAGCTTTTAGAGTCTTACCTCTACGACAGAAAATTTGCTGTGAGGTGCAACACTGATATATCTGACGAATTCACTGTTGGAGCTGGAGTTCCTCAAGGAAGCGTACTCGGACCAACATTATATGTTCTCTACACAGCAGACATCCCGACAAGCACACGACTAACAACATCTACGTTTGCTGATGATACAGCTATTCTTAGCCGCTCAAAATGCCCGATGCAAGCAACTGCGCAGCTAGCTCTTCATCTGGTGGATGTTGAAAAATGGCTATCAGACTGGCGAATTAAAGTAAACGAACAAAAATGCAAGCACGTTACGTTCACCTTGAATAGGCAAAACTGCCCGCCCCTTACGCTAAACAACACCCTACTCCCGCAAGCAAACGAGGTAACATATCTAGGAGTACACCTCGATAGAAGACTCACATGGCGTCGGCACATAGAAGCTAAAAGAACCCACCTAAAGCTAAAAGCCAGCAGCCTTCATTGGCTTATCAACGCTCGGTCTCCCCTTTGCCTTGAATATAAAGTCCTGCTGTATAACTCGGTACTTAAACCTATATGGATGTACGGCTCCCAGTTATGGGGGAATGCCAGCAATAGCAATATTGACATAGTCCAGCGAGCTCAGTCGAAGATCTTGAGAACAATCACCGGGGCACCGTGGTACGTTCGCAACGAAAACATACATCGCGACTTAAACATCCTTCCAGTCAAAGATGTGATCGCAGAACAGAAGGAAAAGTACTTTAGCAAGCTATTGTCGCACCCTAACCACCTGGCGAGAGGTCTAACAATGTTGAGTAACCAATCACGACTTCGTCGCAATGACCTACCCACCCAGCGACCGTCTTGAGGAACGTGCAACCAAAATGCAGTCTTAGTCTACTGTTAGTTAAATGTTAATGTTAAGATTTGAAAACTTATTGTTAGTCTCAAAATTAAGAGAAGATCCAATAAATAAAAGCAAAGTTTAATAAAAAAAAAAAAAAATTTTTGTAGCTGATAACGTAATCGTAGTGTTGCAACTCAAAGACCCATCTCGCGATCCTTCCTTGTCGGCTTTCTATATTGTTCAACCATTTCAGCGCCATGTGATCCGTGATCACGTCGAACTAGTACCCCTCCAGGTATAGTCTCATCTTATATTATTGCTAGGCACTCTTTCTCCGTTGCAGAGTAATTCTTCTCCGCGCCTATTAGCGTTCGGCTGGCGTAAGCGACCACTCGCTCGCCCTCATCAGTGTCCTGCGTCAGCAGTGCACCCACGCCGTAGTCGCTGGCATCTGTTAGCAGCACAAATTTCTTTGTGAAATCGGCATGCCAGCACTGGATCCTCTGCTCAACGCGACTTTAACTTCTCAAACGCCTCTTGGTGTTTTGCCGTCCACTCCCACTTTGTTCCCTTTCGTAGGAGATCGTTCAAAGGCTTTGCGACACCAGCGAAATCAGGGACAAATCGCCGATACCACGACGCCATCCCGTGCAACTGCCGTACCCCTTTCACGTTTGTCGGGGATTCCAATTCCGTAATCGCTGCAACCTTTCCAGGATCCATTCCAATCCCCTGACTTGTTATCCGGTGGCCCAGGTACATAAGCTCTTCCCTGAAGAAATGGCACTTGTCCGTGTTTATTCTTAAGTTTGCCGCCTTCAGTCTTCGGAACCCTTTCTTTAAATTTGCCATATGCTTGCGGAGCCATGTCCGGGCCTATGACCTGGTCTAAAGCCCTTTGAAATGTTGCCGAGTGTAATCCCTGGTACCATTCCCTGGTACCGTAAAGGCCGTATATTTCCTGCTCTCTTCCTCCAGTGGGATTTACCAATAGCCATCCTTCAGGTCGAAAAATTTTGCCTCCCTCAATTGTTCCAATATGAAATTTATCCTTGGCATCGGGTACGCATCTTTTACTGATTTTGCGTTGATCTGCCGAAAGTCCACGCACATTCTCCACTGACCCGTCTTTTTCCTCACCATGACAATGGGTGAGCTGTAGGCGCTATTGGACGGCTCGATGCATCCCTTCTCCAGCAGATCTTCCAGTTTTTCATTGATTTCCCTCTTTTTTTTGGGGTTTTTTGGGTAATACCTCTGTTTTATTGGGATGTCGTCCTTCATCGTGATTCTATGCTGGGTTATGTTCGAACACCCCTTCTGGTTTGTGAACGCCGCCAGCTCCTCTTCGATGAACTTTTTGTCCCGCTCGCTCTCCCATTCTTCCGAGGGTCCAGTTATGGCTATGGACAGCCTATCCTCAAAGTATCCGCTCCATTTTTCTCTTCTCGGGATCGTGACTTGGTGGCCTGCGCAGTTTATTGTTGTTCCGAATTCTGCAAGGAAATCCCACCCAAGCACCGCGCTGTCTCCCATGCCTGCCAACACTAACATGTTCAAATCCTTTTTCTTGTTGCCAAAGCTTACTGTTGTTAGGAGTACCATTTAAGTCTCTGTGTGGCTCCCGTTGGCCAACTTTACAAGTCTCCTTGTTGATTTCCGTTCTCCGGCGATTCCCGGGTTCTCTGCTAGCTTTTCTGAAATGAAGCTAGCCGTTGGCCCGGTGTCTATCATGGCCCTCACTTCTGCCCCTCCGACCTTGATGACTGCCGCCAACTGCTGATCTTTTCCTGTTAATCCTCCAACTAGTTTTGAGAGGCAGCACCTCGCGATCTCTGCCTTCCTCTCTACGGCTGAGATCGCTGCACGTTTCCCGCTCTTTGGCAGAATTCTGTGCTTCTCACCCCTATTGCGCCGCACATCCTGCAGAACAAAATTCTGGGGTTCCTGCAACCACTGGCCCAATGGCCCATGCCTCCGCACCTGTTGCACGCCTGCGCTGGGTTTTCTATATGTTCTTGTCTAAGCGTCGCTGCCCATTGCGGATTCGGCTGTCTTTGACTTTGGTTTGCTGCCCATCGATGACTCGGCTGCTGTTGCCTTGGGACTGTCCATTGCTGGCTCGGCTGCTGTTGCTGTGGCATTTGGCGTTGCTCCTCCGGCTGCCATCTCTGCCCCCACCCCTGCCCTGGGGGACTCTGTTGCTCCGGTGGTTTCTGGTGTCGTTCTTCTTTTGGCCACCCTCTGTCTACCGTGGCGGCTTGCCTATTAAAAACCTCTTCTTCCAAGGCCAGCTCCTCGAATTCCTCGGCAAGACCCATCACCTCCTCGAGCGATGCGCATGCGTATGGCCTCATGAACATTTTCATGCGCGGCATGCAGTTCTCCACTAGCCTTTCAATGACCTCCTTTGTGGACTTTTCTAAAGGCTTCATTAGCGTCTGAAGGTCCACCATGTATTCTTTAAACGCTTCTCCTCGTTGCTGTTTCCGCTGCCGAACCTGGTCTGTCAGTTTCTCCAAGTATCCTTTTGGCAGGAAAAAGGCCTCGAAGCTCCTTCTGAACTCCTTCCATGTGGGCCACTCCTCATTGTTCATTAAGAACCACCTTTGCGCTCTGCCCTGGAATAGTTCTGGCATCGCCCGCGGGATTGTGTTTATTCCCGTTTGTTTTGGCAGACCATGCTACTCGGTCCACGAACTCGAGAGGATCTCCTGTTCCGTCGAATCGGAACGACCACTCTCGGACTTGTTTCGCCACTTTCGCATAATCAACCTGTACCGGGACTGGCTTCCTCACTTGTGGCTCCATGTTCATTTTGCTTTTCATTTCTGGCACTGCCAGTCGTCTCGTCGACCCACCTTGCAACAAGTGCCCTCATGATCTCAACGGTTCCATCCGCTGGGAGACCGAGCTCTATGCACTCTTCGCACAACTCCTCTTTTCGAAGCGCGTAAATCAAATTCTTCTTCCCCATCTTGAAGCTGTGTTACTCCTAGACTCTATGGCAATCAAGTAGTTCGTGTGGTAGGTCGTGTGGTCTTGGTGCCTGGCGCCGAAACGGCTCATGGTTCCCTTCGTTTGGACTCACGGACTCTGGTTGCGGGGCCTGAGTTGTTGCTGTTGTCTTCTTCGCTGCTCGCTCGTCGACGCTGCTGCTCCCTCGTCGTCGCCGCTTCTGTTGCTGCTCTTCGTCGCTGCTTCTCCTTTGCGGATGCCGTGGACCTTCGGTATCTTTGGCTCACCGAGAATGCACTTTCGCCGTGGCCGGCACCTAATCCGTGTTAACAGACCGATTGGCTCACCTCCTAGGCATACGGGTATAGGATATGCTTCTCGCTGCTGAGCGGCCGGATCAGGGCACGAAGGGCTTACCTACCCCGCTGGTCGCGTTCGTCACTCGCCTCCAAACACCTGCGTGCATACGCCCCGCAGGATCTATTGCAGGCCTGAGGTTTTGGCGTCGCGTCTCCTTTAACTCCAGGTGATACGCTCTGCATACGCCCCAGCGCCTGAATCAGGATTCTAATGACCTTCCCGGGGTGTCCCTGCTTGGTTTCACTGTTGGGCTTGAGTTCCCGAGCTGGCTATCCCTTGCTTCACAGGATCACACCTGGTCTCATTGGTCAGGAACCGACAAGGAGTACGTCAGGCCAATCCGTCGCTATCGCCAGGATACCTGTTGTGTCCGGGAATAACCTAACCCGACTCGATTTACCCTTGGGCTTCGGTTCCCACTTCGGTGTTCCCACTTGCTCCTGACTTCTACTGTTTGACTGACTCGCGTACCGCCGCCGGACTTACCCACAGGGGGTCCTATAGCTACTGATCGCAGATCCTTCGCACTCACTTTAAATACCGCACTTGAGACTGTCGGACTTACCCACGGGGGGTCCTTCAGCACATACTCCTAATTCCTACAAGGAAACTTTCCCGCTTGAATGTCAGCCTTACCCACGGGGGTCTTTCACTCAACTCTTACAGCTTCCCTAGAAGACTCGGTCCAGATTTGCTCCCGGGGCCCTCCTTATATAGTGCCAGAGGCGCCCGTTAATCCTTGCAAATCTCGCTTCCTGCCGTTAATCCTTCGCTCCTCTACTCTCTCCGTTAACTTTCTCCGATTCCCTCCGCATTCCTATCGGCGGGCTTTCTGTAATTGCCACCTCTCCTTTTTCGTTCTTTCTAAACACAGCAGCGCTGGCCCATCCGATGCTGCCGTGGTGACTTGCTTGTTCTCCCCCCCCTTTGCTGCCCCTCTCGCCATCTTTCTTGGCGTGTGGGAGATCTAATCTCCTCAGACTTCCATATAACTGAACGATCGGAAATGGCACAACTTTGCTATTTTTAAGGTAAAATAATAATTTTATTAATTTTCTTCCAACCATAGCCCTGCTCTGCTTCTTCATCTTTTACGATTTTGCTTCCAATCTCGCTCAACAGAGATTCCTATCTCTATTCTATTCTCTTTCATCTCCCCTTTTGGTTTCCCTGGTACAGTGGTTCAAGGTACGTCAATAATAAAAACAAATAATATAATTAAATTAATTATTTAATTTTTAATAATTATGGAATTTAAACTTGTCTGTGCGTTGAAGTCCTTTAATAAGACAATCTCCTCTTTCCAGCCTACCATCCACTGTTGGCTTTGTGTAAACGTTTTACACGCTAAGTGTGCCGGGTTCACTGCCTCAGTTTCGGATGTTATTTCATGTAGGTCTGTTCTCCACCTTTGCTGCGACGATTGTTGTGCTGTTCAGGACGAAATGAAATCGTTCATGAGGCAGATTAAAAGTGGATTCAAGGATTAGCGGTTTTTTTTAAATCAATGACCAACTCTGGCGCTCGATACACAGTTTAGAAGTCTTCAACTACTAAATGTGTCTCCAAAGCGTAAGAAATCCTCTTTCAGTGATGTGTTTTTAGTGATGTGGCGAATAATCTTCAGCCTACTCAGCCGACAATTATGCAGCCGCTTATATCTAAGGCCACCCTAAGGGCCGGACCTGAGAAAAATTCGGCTTCCGAATATCTCGGAATTAATGCAAGCAAGCTAGCACGGCTGCGCGCACGGAAGATGGAAAACGAGGAATCACCGTGAAACGTAAAGGAGAAAGAGAAATCACCGTAGAACGTAACGGTCCCGGGCGAGCCGTCTCCTCCGCGCTCAAATGTCTTAGGAGAGAGCGGTGATGGCGGGCAATGAAGCGGCCCACTACAGCGCAGCTGTGTTTAGAAAAATGCAGAAACACAGAATTGCATTGGAAAAAGCCAAAAGGGGGTGGGCGCGGGGGTATCTGGACAAAGTCCGATGACCTGCATAATAACAGTATAAACCGTCCAAGCGTGGCAAAGAGATCTCGCCAATGGAAATGCGACTGGAAGTGGAGAAAGGATTAACGGCGAGAACAGAGGAACAAAGGTATAACGGCAGGAAGCGGGATTGGCAAGGATTAACGGGCGCCTCAGGCGCTATATAAGGAGGGCCACTGGAGTAAATCGAGGCCGAGTCTTCTAGGGAAGCTGGAAGAGTTGAGTGAAGGACCCCCGGTGGGTAGGTCCGACAGTCTCAAGTGCGGGATTTAAAGTGAGTGCGCAAGGATCTGCGATCCGTGGCTCAAGGAACCCCTGTGGGTAAGCCCGGCGGCTGTAAGCGAGTCATCGAAGGAGTGGAAATCAAGGAGCAAGTGGGAAAAGGATCAAGGATTCGCGGCGGAACTGAAGCCCAAGCGTAAATCGAGTCGGGTTGGATTATTCCCGACAGGCATCCTGGTGTCATTGCAATAACCATGGATCGGCCTGGCGTACGCCTTGTCGATTCCTGACCGTTACGACCGGGTGTGATTCAGTAAAGCGAGGGTTAGCCAGCTCGGGATCTCGAGCCCAACAGTAAAACCAAACAGGACACCCCGATCAAGCCAGCAGACTCCTGATCCAGGCACTAGGGCGCACGCACAGAGTATCACCTGGAGTTAAAGGAGACGCCACGCCAAACCTCTGGTCAGCCATAGACCCTGGGGAGCGTAAGCACACAACCGGAGGCGTGTCCTGTGAGGTATTCAGCCCCTTCGTGCCCTGATCCGGCCGCCAGGCACCAAGAAGCGTATCCCGCCCGGCGTATGCCTGGGAGGTGAGCCTATTGGTCTTCTAACACGTATTGGGTGCCGGCCATGGCGAAAGGGCATTCCCAGTGAGCCAAGGTTATCGACGATCCACGGCGCCCACAGAAGAAAAGAAGCGACAACGAGAAGATCAACGGCGACAGGAGCAGCGACGACGACAGGAGCAGCGACGACGACAGGAGCAGCGACGACGACAGGAGCAGCGACAACGACAGGAGCAGCGACAACGACAGAAGCAGCGACGACGACAGGAGCAGCGACGACGTCAGGAGCAGCGGCGACGACAGGAGAGCAATAGAAGCAGCGACAGCGGCAGGAGAGGGGCAGCATGGTCCCCGCAACAGGAACACGTGAGTCCAAACGAAGGGAACCGTGCCGAACCGGCGCCAGGCACCAAGACCACACGTCCTGCTGGGCGAAAGCTTTGGGGGGCGTGTGTATTGGCTCCGGATCGGCGACCGGGGAACGACGGGAGGTCGATCGGCTGAGCCGAGCAGCCGGTGAGATTCACCCTTTGTAATCATTATTGTTGTCTTGTCTCATGCGGAGTTGCCTTAAACGGCTCCCCACACGCGTAGGTCCAAAGGAAAGGGTAATACTTTAAGGGCCTATGGCCTATCTAAATCTTACCGCAGTGTGCCCTCCTACAATTCACAAGACAATGAAAGGGTACTTTTTTGGCGGCACTCATATTACCGAGATCAGTAGGCCCGTACTTTAAAGAGCCAAGAATCGGATAACTTAAAAAATACTACATTTTCCTACCAATACTGATTCTACCTATCGATTACAATGTTTGACCGTTGACATCCCCGACCCCGTGAAGCACCGCTTCTCTCAAATCCAACACTCCAAGTTTAGAGAAGGGCCGCAACATTGTCCGAGATAGGCCATTATCGTTCACGCGTATGGTGTCGCTTCCGACGACTCCATCATCTCCGCGGTAGACCTCCTCCACGATGCCCTTGCGCCACTCTCGTCTGGGCAAGGCAGGACGCAGACGAAGACCATATCGCCCTGGCGGATGGGCTCCGTTCTCCGGCACCACTTCTCGCGGCGCACAAGCGTAGGCAGGTACTCCATGATCCACCTCCTCCAGAAACGGTCTCGCAGCATGCGGGCAATCCTCCACTGCTTTCGCGTAGAACCCTCCTTGGGCAGCTCCGCATCCAATCCAGGCGTACCCGGCAGGTTAGCTGCTCCCTTGAGCAGGTCGTTTGGCGTCAACGGCGCCTCTTGGTGATGGGTGAGCGGACGCTAGTTGACTATATTCTCCGCCCCTATCTTCAGGGTATGGCGCAGCACTCGCTTAACGCACTTCACCATCCGCTCCCATACTCCTCCCTCAGACGGGTTGGATGGGCAATTAAAGACCCATTCAATGCTCCTGCTGGATAACTCACTCTGTAGCCTCTCCGCCTCGAACACGTCTCCAAATAGTCTGGTCTCCCTGTCAGCTCCCACGAAGTTCTTGCCGTTGTCACTCCGCAGTTTACGTACTGGTCCTCTACGGCAGACGAAGTTCCTGATCGCTATTATGCAGGAATCCGTTGACAGGTCATGCGCCAGCTCCAAGTGAACCTCCTCGCACTGTGCGGCATGGACAGCGCGCATCAACTCTGCCATAGACTCGCAGATCTCCATGTTCGTCCACGCAAGGCGCCAGACCTCGAATCTCGCTCGAGCTGGCGACGTCCTTTCCGCGTTCCGCCGACCTCATCTCGTCGGGAAACGATTCCAATTGGGCCTGCCTGACTAACAGGTTCTCCGCGGCCTCACACTCCATTGCAGTGAGTCCATATTCCTCGAGCTCGCTTCTCTGTTTGCGGCACCGACGCGCAAACCTCAGGACCCAGGCTGTGGGCGACTCACCAGGCGACTGAAGCTCGAGAATCTTTGGAACGGGATGGCAAATTCATTCGATGCCACCAATGCGAACTCACTGGGCATTTCCTCCTCATCAGGTGTATCTGGAACATGCTCGGTTCCCTCCTCGGGTGCTGGCCAGCCGCTTGCTGGCTGCCTCAAAAATGCGGGACCGCTTAGCCACCGGGATTCCGGGCTAAGGTCCGCCTTGCTCTGCGACCGCGTCGCATCATCCGCTGCGTTGTCAGCTGTAGGCACCCATCTCCACTGGGAAATCTTTGACGACTCCAAAATCTCCGTCACTCGGTTGACAACAAACTGCTTGTATCGGCGGTGGGTGCTGCCGATCCATTTCAGTACCGTTCTTGAGTCCGTCCATAACACCGTCTCACTGATGTCCACACTGTGCTCCTCCTTGACAGTGTTCATCACTCTGGCTCCAAGGACAGCTGCCTAAGGCTCCAGCCGTTCTCATCGGCACACACTTCGTCTTTACGCACACGAAGCTAATCAGCACGTTGCCATCCTCGTACGTGACCCTCCCATAGGCCACCGCCGCGAATGCAGATTGACTTGCATCCACGAACACGTGCCGCCCGATGGTCCGAAAATCTCCACACCCAAAATAGTGGCGAGGACATAGGTACTGTCCCACGGCGTCCATCTCTCTGCGCCAGGCAGCAAAGGCTCTGCCTAGCTCCTTCGGCAGTGGTTCGTCTTACTGGATCTTCTGCCTCCAGATCTCCCGCAGAAACAGCTTCGCTGTAATCATGAGGCAGCACAGGAACCCCAATGGGCCGAACGTTGACATCAGCAGGCATAAGTACTCCCTCTTTGTAGGGACTCGATCTCCACTTAGAACGCTTTTTGGCACTCGATGATACTCCACGTTGAATCTGAAGTCATCCGATGCTACCTGCTAACGCATTCCAAGGATATTCTGCTCAGCCTCACCCCATCCGACGCTCTTGACTTGTCCAGGTGGTCCCAACGCCGCTTCCACGATGGGTGAGCTGGATGAAAACTGGCATAATTCGAATCCAGCCTCCGCATGAATCTCCTTCACTCGGGTAGATATCCCAATAGCTTCGCTCTCCGTGGTGAAACTGTCCACATAATCATCGACGTAATTGTGGTCGATGATGGCCTCGGATCTGAATCCCGAAACTTCAGGGCATTCACCGTCTTCACGTAATGCGCAGTGCGCGGCGAGCAGGCTGCTCCAAACGTCATTACGTTCATCTCGTACACATCCGGGTCCCGATCGTCGTTACCATCTCTCCAAAGGGAATGTCGATCCTCGGGTCGGATCAGGACCTGTTGGAACATCTCCTTGATGTCACCGCAGACTCCGACTGCTCCTTCCTTGAAGTGAAGAGCACGGCTGGCAAGGGCTTGTAGTGCTGAGTCCCCTTGTCCAGCGCAGAATTTAGCGAGGTTCATCCAACCTTGGCTGCAGCTTCAAACACAAGCCGGAACTTACCGGGCTTGTTCGGGTTTTCAACACCAAAATGTGGCAAATACCACAGCTTGCCGCTCTTCACTGCGACCTCATCCGGCTGCAGCTTCCTTACATATCCTTTGGACACGTAATCCTTGATGATCCGATCGTATTCCAGCGCCATCTGCCTGTTGCGCTTCAACTTCTTCTCGACGTTGATCAGCCGTCTGTGCGCCATCTCGTAGCTCCGTGGTAGCACAGCGTGGTCGTCCTTCCAGAGCAGTCCCGTCTGGTAGCGACGCCCCACTTTCACCGTGGTGTCTTCGAGGATCATTTGGGCCCTCGCGTCGTCGCTGGCTACGACCGGTGGTGCGAGCTTCACACCAAAGCTTTCCATCTCGAAGTAGTCCTCCACCGTATTTTCCATCGTATCATCCATTGACACGGCTAGAAGGCAGGACCTCGGTGACGGCGTAATTGATTGTCCACTTACAGGCCCAAACACAACCCATCCAAGCTCGGTTGCGGCCGCATACGGTCCCTCTCTGGCAAACCGCCTCGTCCTAAGTGGCAATCCCAAATGTCCATGGTCCAGTCCGATGAGCAACTTCGGCACCACGTTGCTGTAGGGCTTCATCGGCAGTCGCGAATCCTTATGCTCGCCCTGGACGTCTCGTCGACATAACGTCTGCATGGGCAGACTCAAGCTTGAAATGGCGTACAGGTTCCTCAAGGGGTGGCGAGTGGGCTTCTCAGCTCCACTTATCTCCAGGCTCACCACGTTGGTGGGCTCCCTGCTGGCCCTTCCTCCAAACCATTGGATATTCAGCTGTCGATGTTCGACTCGCACTCCCAGCTCGTCGTCGATCATCGTGACGGAGGATCCTTCATCCAAGAGCGCGTATGTGTCCACCTGGCGACCAGCTCCGTACAGCGTTATTGGCAGTATACGGAACAAAAGTTGGCCTCCTTCAACGTCAATACTTAAATTCCTCTGCAAGGGTGCCTTCGCTGGCAGCGTATAAGCTGCTCCGGTCGGCCAAACCTAAAGCGCAGCTGCTCCATCAAGGCGCTGGTGTTCGCCGGATGAATCAGCAGCGACTGTACTGTCTCGCGTGTTTTATCCTTCAGCGCCTCTGGTTGTTCTCCAGGTCCGTGCAAATGTACGCTTGAGTCGTCTGCACAAACGCACAGTTAAAGATGGGCCACTTCTCGGGCTGCCCTCCAAAAACAGGGAAGTCTGGGAGCCTCCTTGGCCCATTCGCTCCTTGAGCTCCATTCGGCGTCATCGAGGCGTAGGATCCAACAAATGGCGATTGGGCCAACTGCGATTGGCGCGCTATTGGCGGTGCTCACACTGTTCAAGGCTTTAACCTTCTTCAGCTCGTTCTCCAACGCCGTAATCCTTTTCAACAAGCTCGACGTGAGTGGCTGGCTCACCTCCGGCTCTGAACGCGCAGCTTGACAGCGGTACTCCTAGGTTGGGACGCTACTGTAGTCACCGTAGTGGCTGGTCCACTACTCGCTGATTGCTGATCCGCACGCGTTGTTGTAGGGGTGGCTTCCCCTCCGTTCAGCCGGGAGCTCCTCCGGGGGGAATGCTGCATCTCAAGTCCAAATATGCCGCTGCCCCAGCGCTACAAAATGGTGGCCCGCTGGCTGCGGTCTCCTCAACTGACGCTGGCTGCGTCTCCCTGACGCTGGCTGCGCCCTCTATGTCGCTGGCTGCGACTCCTTTACTGGTACGGGAAAAGATGTTGCCTTGCCTTATGCGGAGGTCCAAAGGAAAGGGTTATACTTTAAGGACCTATGGCCGAGGCGAACGGGCGCGCATTTTATTCGCAGTGTGCCCTCCTACAATTCACAAGACAATCAAAGGGTACTTTTTGGCGGCATTCATATTACCGAGATCAGTAGGCCGTACTTCAAAGGGCCAAGAATCGGATAACTTAAAAAATACTACATTTTCTTACCAATACTGATTCTACCTATCGATTACAATGCTTGCCCGTCGACAATTGTAAAAAACGAAGCACCTTATGTTAGTTCTGGGTTCCGGCAATCACGTCGAATCTATAAATTCGGTGGAAAGTTACACAAATGCAAGATGATTCCTGCTGACTCCGCAAACCCTTTTGACGATCGCCTCGATTATCTTCTCCACCAGTTCTGGGAACTGGATGCCTACGCTGCGCCTATCGTTCGCCTTTCAATCGAGCACAGTGTGGAGCTGTAAGGAGAATCCAAGGCACAGTCTTTGCGGCGGTTCCATTCACTTGAGCGCAAGCTGGATCGTCATCCGAATTTAAGGACTCAATATATATTGTTCATCAAGGCATACTTGGATCTGGGTCACATGTCTTAGGTGCCGAAGAAATTGCGAGGTAGGTGCCAATATTTCTTTCCCCATCACTGCGTCTTGAAGGAAGACAGCTCTACTACTAAGCTAAGAGTTGTGTTCGACGGTTCGGATGCTACATGGTCTGGTTATTCCCTCTATGATGACCTGTTGTCCGGCCCCGTGATTCAACATAAGCTTTTCCATACCTTGCTTCGGTTTCAGTTTCACCTTGTAGCGTTGACTGGAGACATTTGCAAGATGTACCGCTGCGTAAGGGTCTTTCCTGATGATCGTTTGCTGCAGTGCATCCTCCAGTGCAACCTTCTATCTATTCGCTCAATGCACCAGCTGGCTAACGATGAAGGAGATAATAGCTCAGATATCGAACCTGTTGAACAAGGGTCAGTTTTAATTATGGAAATGGTGCTCTAACATCCCAGAGGTTTTGGAATGAAGCGGATAGAGTGTCATACCTAAAATTTGACGATGGCAGTCCGTTCACAAAGACTCTTGGATTAGCATATGATCCTTCTGCTGAACTTGTGTTATTTTCCTTTGTAGCTCTTCAACCCAACGCCAAACCAACCAGGAGATCTATACCATCTTCCGTCGCTCGGTTTTATGACCCGATGGGCTTGGTAGGTCTTGTCATCACCAGGGCAAAGATCCTATTGCAGAAGCTGTGCAGAGAAAATTTGTCATGGGATGAAAGCCTTCCTCAATCCCTTCTATCCGAGTGGTTGCAATTTTGTTCCGGTTTTGACCAAACTCACTGAATTAAGTTCCCTCGTTTAGTCATTTTCTGCCAAGAAAGGTTGGAGGTCCACGGATTCTGCGACGCTAGCTTGAATGCGTATGGAGCTTGCGTATATGTATTGTCAGGGTCTGATTGTCGGCTGTTATGCTCAAACAGTCGAGTGGCACCCAGAAAAACTCAGACAATACTGAAGCTTGAACTATCTGGAGCTGAGTAACTAGCAAGACTAATGGCTGAAGTTGCTGATCTTGGAACATATAATTGAGATTATTATTGTGTGTGAATCCTCGGTCGCCCTATCCTGGATTCAAGATGAACCTGCTCGATCAAATCGCGTCTCTTCCATACAGGAGCTCAGCAAGACAATGAAATGGTGTTATGTTCCTACTGCCTTTAACTGTCAAAAGGTTCTCTTCCTACTGAGCTATTAAACTCTATTAGAGCTATTAAAATTTTCGAACTCGATTCCCGCCCTGCAGAGAGTGCTCGCATACATTTACAAATTTTGCCGCCACATCCGTCACGAAGGGATTTCTGTCCAGGATCTCAAATGAGGAACCCATCTGCTGTTGCGCGTCGACCAGCTTACCGAGTTTAAGGAAGAGATAAGCTTACTAAAGTCGCGCAGATTGATTTTACCCTCAAGCCCGCTTGCCTTGCTGGCTGCTTTTGTGGATGATGCTGGTATGCTGCGTGTTGACGGGCGATTGCGGAATTTGATGACTCTGCGCTGGATTTTGAAGGACGTCATCCGATCATTCTTTCCAGAGGCCATCCCCTCACTTCAGCTATAGTGACTCACTTTCATGAGAAGAACTTGCACTCTGGCGCTCGGGCACTAATTGGGAAAATCCGTTCTCAATACTGGCCCATTGGGAAGAGTAAGACCGTTTCAATGGTTTTGCACAAATGCATACTCTGTTCTCGCGCTAAACCCTAAGCGAGAGAATTAAAGGATTACATGCCAAGGATTAGGATACAAAGGTTAGACCCAGACAGATATGACCGAATAATGCCACCAATTTTGTGGGTGCCAAGAATGAGCTGATCGATTTAAAGCGAGGATTCCTCAGCCAGGATCACCAGGCTTCTCTGCACGATTTCTACCTGTCGGAATCTATCGAGTGGCAGTTTATTCCTCCAAGCTCGCTCCATTTTGGTGGTCTGTGGGAAGCCAAACACCACCTATATCGGGCAGTTGGTCCCGCATTTTTTGTCTTCGAGGAATTGAGGACTTTGTTATGCGCATAGCCTCAATCATTAATTCTAGACCCCTTGTGTCGATTTAAAAAAATACTGCGGATCTAGATGTGCTAACTCCGGCTTATTTTCTAAATGGCGGGGCCGCCCTCAACGTTCATCGAACCGGACATTACTGCCCTAAACTTTAACCGTCTGGATGGGTGGCAGAGAGTCTCCTTCCTGTAGCAAGTTTTCTGGGCGCGTTGGAAGGAGGAGTATCTTACGCTGTTGCAGCAGCGTTCCAAATGGCGCACCCCTGGCCCTGTAATTTCTGTTGGTGACATAGTCCTAGTGAACGATGAGAATCTACCCCCAATGAAGAGGCCTCTGGCCAGGATACTGGAGCTGATCCCTGGGCGTGCGGAGTGAACCGTGTAGCCATACTTAAAACAGCGGTTGGAACGAGTAAGCGTGTGGTGTCAAGGTTGTGTCTGCTGCCTCTCAAGGGTTCTATTGAAGATCCATAACAGTAAGACGCATGCGAACGGGGATAAATAAAAAAAAAAGGAACTGCTGATAATCCCGCCGCTGCTCCTCCGTTTTAGAATTTATAAACTATTTTAAATAGCTTCGCCTTTGGCTGCTTGGCTCAACATCCTCCTCCCTTTGAAGGCCTTAAGGCCTGAATTTCTCCCCGTTCGCATGCGCCTTACTGGTATTTGTAGCGCATGCGCTTTTGGGAGCTTTTTGTAGAGCTGCTCGCCCCCCCGATTCGCCTCTTGCCACGGAATGATAAAAAAATGCATTGTTCTGAGTTTCTATTGCAAAGCTTTTATTTACATGTATTTTTGGCACTGAGCTACTGTGAGTTTGTTGGATAGATTGAACCCTCAAAAAAAAATATTAAAAATTTATTAAAATTAAAATCGTATATTTATTTGGCCGCTATTAAAAAATAATAATAGCTTAACACTGACCTAATGAAATTAAATAAGAAAATTTCGGAATTTGATTTTTCTGATCTACTGGCATGCGAGGATATAAACATCGCATTAAAAAAAATTTTATTACACCTTAAACATATTTTTCGACACTTCTGTGCCGTGGAAATATCCGTCCGCTTTAACGAATGCGCCTTGGTTTACAAGGCACCTTATAAATTTAAAGAACATTATAAGTAGACTTTTAAATAAACATAAATTATCTGGCGGTACAGTTAGTTATTCAAGATATTTAGTAGCGCGGTCCAATTTCAACGTGCATAACGCAGAATGTTATATTTGCCAGTTATTTATAGGAGAAATATTCGTTACTGCCGGATTCAGTTTACTCAGGATCTGAAGCAGTTTTATATTTTTCAAAACACTAAGCGCAAACATGTATCTTTCCTCCTCTGATTATGTTTTAGAACTCATATGAGAACACTGATTAGGCAATGGCCAATCTTTTTGCACAGTTTTTTCAAACAACGTATTCTTCTAGCAGCAGTTCAGCTCAGCCTTACGCTTATAATATCCAATCAGCCAATCTTATATTTTGTCCATCTTTCGATCAAAGTGGTATGTTATCGGATCTACTCGAGGTCGAGCCCGTGTATTCGCCAGGCCTCGATGAAGTGTCAGGCTGTGTTCTGAAGAACTGCGCTTAGTTAAAAAACTTATCACTCCACATTTGCAACACCTATGTAGCTTAATAACATCATGGCTTCATAAAGCGCCGCTCTGCTACTACCAACTTATTGGAGCTAGTAAAGTAATTTGAGTAAAGCATTTGACTCTGTTAACCATTCTCTTCTTATAAGTAAACTCAGTCTTTTGGGATTCCCAACTGATCTTCTTATCTGGGTTTCGAGGACTTATCTGAAAGAACCCACGTGTCTTCTTTAAAGATGTTACCTCGCGGTAAGTCCGCGCCACATCTGGGGTGCCCCAAGAAAGCCATCTTGGACCCTTACTTTTTACGCTGTTTATTAACGACTTGCCCCTTGCCTTAACTAATTCACTTTTACTTATGTACGCTGATGATGTTTAGCTTTATCTTCAGTATAAATTCACTAGCCCCCAATCTAGACTTTAATCCGATTTGGATAAATTTTAAAATTGGTGCTTAGCAAATAACCTAAAGCTTAATGAACCGAAATATAAGCTCATATCATTTTAGCAATCTAGTCCTCACCAGGCAAATAAACTTACCATCATTAACAAGCCGTAGAACGGTGCGGGGTGTCATGTTTCTATATAATCTTATATACCCAACACTATCCGTACAAGTTATTATGTTCATAAACAATGGTCTCTGCCATATCCTGGCACTTAGTGAAGCAAACAATTTTAAATCCCTTATACTAAACGCCTTATCTGAAAAACACTCTTCCTCGTGATATCTTACTCCTACTCTTCTATTAAACTATCTCAGATCCATCCCCGCGATTCGAGCCGCACGTTACGCGGCAGCGTCCCTTGGTCGGTTGGTCGGGAGGTAGGCTGTACGTATGCAGTAGGTATTCGCGAAAATGACAAACTTATTGTTACGTATTGTTATTGCACATATTAGGATTCGGCCTGATCTGGCGATGTTTACGGGATAGGCGAGAGTCCTCCCTTCCAGCCTCGAGCACGTGGAAGCTCTTTGACAGCTCGTCGCGGATAAAAAAGGGGTGAGTAATCTTAGATCCATGCCAAGCCAGCTGAAGTGATGCGGAAGTCTCCGATCATTACCTTGCCACGTTTTCCGAACTCAGACCCAAGGGGCTTCACTAGCTAGATAGTTTACCTCGATTTAGTTCGCACTAAGAGGAGAAAGAATCCCCGGAGTTGGATTCCAATTGGATCCGAAAGAGATCCGCGTTAGTGACCTGCGCTTTTGAATGATATCTTGCCTGGATGCGGTGTAGAGTCGACTTTCTATAGCCAGTACTAAAAAAATAGCGTACACAATGTTATTGAGCCACTTTAGTATTAAGTCTTTTCTATTAGTGTACCCGATTAGCGCAAACGATCTCGCAATATAGAACGAGTGAAGTAGGCGCCTTCGATTGAAGATTGAGTATAGCGCACTTTCGAATGCGGAGTTTGTAGTGGATCTTGTTTAGCTATTAGAATTATAAGTGATGGGGTGAACCGCACTCCCGTATACCCAGCTGAAAAAAGTACGCATTAAGTTTGCATATCTTCAGTGAAAAGTTATCTATAAGTCCAGCAATGGAGAATATTGAATTATTAGGATACTTAGGAAACGAGGGAAACATGTCATTTAGAGATGAAAGGATCTTCTTTAAGGAACAAATATGGTAATTATAATGAAGTAAGAAAATATATTCGCCTTGTTTAATTTGCCACCGCCCTGCCGCTAGCCCATCCCTTTGGTTTCTCGAGGACCCTACGGGATCCTGGTGTTCATCGTTCGGAGGAGACTATGTTTGACCTACACAGTCCGTGAGGTCGTGCACGCATCACGTTGACATAATTTATATTTACCGAGGCAGCATCAGGAAGAAAGAGGGGAGTTTTCCAGAACCTTGCTATCACATGGGTTCTTAAAGGGTCTGCTCGGGTTGAACAGGTACTTGCTGTGATTAGGCAGTGGTTGATGTGAGATACTTAAAGTCCTGTTCTCAAGTACAGTTGGTGGTGGTGGTTGGTAAGAGGTGATCACTAAGGTCAATGTTAAAGAACGTGCTAGGTACTAGTTTTAAGTCTGCTGACTTAGATCACTTGGTATTTGGTTTCTGTTCAGCTCGCTGGTTTTGCTTGCTCCGGTCAGTCGATCATTCTTTCCGCTAATATTGCTGATTTCTATTTTTGGTGCTGTCTATTAGAGCTGGGTTATTAGGTCTTTGCACTAGGTGCAAACTTTCTCGACCCCATTGAGGGACTCAATCCCATGCGGCTATGCGTTGTAGTTGGACCGTCTCAGTGAACCCTTATGTACCCTTGTACTATAAACTATTGTTGATCTTAAAACTAATTACTAAAAATCTGATGTTAATACCAAAAAAAAAATTTTAATTATGTGGGTGAGACCTCCAACATTGGTAAATAACTAACGATATTTCCGTCTGTTGCCTCCTTCATCTTGTTGCGCGCCCTGGAAACCATACTCCTTGGGTATCCCATGCAGTAGATATTTCTTGCCGCATGAATAGGGTGGGATGGTTGATTGGGCATTATTTCCGGTAGTACGACTACGTTGACTTGTTTTTTAAATTAGTGGCTAATGTTGATAGGGTCAATAAAGCCTCGTTTCGTGATTTTATAGTTGCCCTCCCAGGCCAGCGATGTTAAGGGTTAATGGGTCCAATTTGAGTCGCAGAGTGACATCAATTCTTCTGGAGAATATGTTAACCTGTGGTTCAGAATCCAGGACTGTGCGGCATAGCTGAGAGGTTGCGGCTGGTCCACGTAGTGCCACTTGGGCGGTTGGTAACAGAACGGCGGGTTTATTTGTAAGAAGGTCTGAGGCTGAACACACCACCCGTGATGAGCTGGACTGACGTGGCGCGGTTAAAGGAGCTATCCGCATTGTTACTTGAATGGTTGCCTGACGCTCAAGGTGTTCTAACATCTGCTTCAGAGATTGTCGATTGGTTGGATCGGTGATGGCTAGTTCTAGAGATGACAGCGTGTGTGTGTCCAATCTTTCCTCAATGATGTGTAATATGATTGGCTTCCAGTTGTCTGTTGACACATTGAGTGCATAGAGAGTGGCGACCATACACGGTATCATGCAAGCTGCGCAGCTGATCCGCTGATCTATTAGTTCTAGGGTGTACGCAAATCTCTTGAATCGGGGAATTAATCAATAGCCGTTCATTATGGTATCAAGTTTTTAGCCGTTGCCAGGCATCCTGGTAACTGCCCTGTCCTCCAATTGATGTTAAGATTAGGTTTTCGACTTCACCTTTTACATGATTCTCCAGATGACGGAATTTTACTCCGTCGCTATAGTCTAGATTGTGAATAAATTCCCTGAAAATTTCGTAAAATCGGAGCTATTTTCGGTAATCTTCGTCAAATTTTGGGAAGTCGACTGGTGGTATTACAAAAGACGATGCGGTAGTGGGTTTGTGAGTTAATACTGAATTCGATTGTGGTCCTTTTTTTGAGTTTCCGTTCTGCGGAATGTTGCCTTCAATTGGCTCACCAATGAGCATTTGGATTACTGGGTCTGATTTCGATCCCATGGTTGAGGTTTAAGATTTAAAGATGATGATGATTGAGATGTTTAAGACGAACTGCCGTGTGGCTTGTGTTCAGGATGTGATACAATAGAACAGTTTGCCCGTAGATCGTTATGCGGCCACTACGTCGAACTTGAACTCGCGGGCGTAACGGACTCGTAGTCAAAGAACGTATAAAAGGGCTTTATAGCATTTTAATCTTTCGTCGTTTTCAGTTTCGTCGGTTGAAAATTAATAAACTATTTTTTATGCCGCCCGGCTATGAAAAACAATCGTTAGTCTAAAAAGAGTCTATGATAACGAATGTCTCATCTTTGCGATTAATCATTTGTTCAGCCTTCCGAAAATTTCCCAGCCGTCTGCGTCGTCGTTGAGAGGTCTCATCGACACTGTGTCATCGATTTACGGATCATTATTATCCATGGGAGATGAAACTAAAATTGCAAACTTAATGAATATATATTTTTAGTTTTGCGTAGAGTAGATCCAGTGATCAGGCAAAAATGGGAAGAGAATTATGAGGAATTGCTTGCCACTGTGGTCCGATTTTGAAAAAATATAAAATTGGTACCAGCACCTGTCCGCGGAAGAGACTGGCAAACAAAAACAGGAGAAACTGGGTTTAGCAACCAACTAAATAGAAGTTCGTTGGCTTGCTCCTCTGCCAGCACCAAACCAGCTTGCAGTTATTGCAACGCTCAAGACCATTTTTTGGCCCAGAGCAGTCCGTTCGCTCTCCTTGCAGTAATACAAAGGTTTGAAATTGTTAGGTCAGCATCTCTCTGTTTAAATTGTCTACGAAAAGGTCACACTGTACCTAAGTGTATATCGACTAGATGTCAAATCATTGCAAGATTGCACCATAAACTTCTGCACCGATTTACAGTGACTGAAAATAACTAAGCGTTACCACCACCAACAACAAATCCTCCTCTAGCGTTAACGAATGATGGCTCTTCTTCTTCACATGATTTGCATGCGTCGTCCCTAGAAAGGATTGTGTTGGCTAGCACACATTGGCCGGAGCATTGTTTGACTCAGGGTCACATATTAATTTTATTACCGAAAATCTTTTCGAAATTGGAGTCATTTTTCGAAATTTTGTACGTTGGTCACTTAAAGCAAGGTCCGAACGTTGGATGGATAAAATCCTTAAAATATAAGAAAACTTCTTCAACTAGTAACTAACTGTTTTTTTTTTGATTACTCTCGCAACAAATGCCGCGGCTAACTCAGAGAGTTTGTGGGTAGTTCCACCTAATGTATATATCCGAAGTGATTGCCCGAGCCCAGAAATACCACCGAGAGTTTCTTATAAATAATATCCTTTATTATTTTAATGTGTTTACAATGTTATTGTAATAGAGAACCTTACCGTAGGTGACTTCTTCGCCGGATCCTCGCTGCTTCTTCGGTCGTTGCCGCTCCGCCGTCGAACGCTCGTCCTCCCGTCGTTCCCTAGTCACCGTTCTGGGTTGGTGCCAATATACACGCCCCCAAAGCTCTCGCCTGGCTGGATGGGTGGTCTTGGTGCCTGGCGCCGCTTCGGCGCCGACCATACTAGCGGTTCCCTTAGTTTGGACTAACATGCTTTAACTGCGGGGTCTATGCTGCTTCTCGCCTGCATCTGTCGCTGCTCCTGTCTTTGTCCCTGCTCCTATTGTTGGTGTCGCCATTGATCCTCTACCATGGCGTCTCCGCTCCTCGTTGTCGGTGCTTCTATTGTCGGTGCTTCTATTTCGCCGTGGCTGGCACCTTATCCGTGTTGGTTCACCAATCGTTTATACGCTCCGCCCTTCAACCCTGCGTTCATACGCTCCGCAGGATCTAGGGCGTCGCGCCTCTTTCACTGCAGGTGATCGCTGTTTGAACGCCCCAGCGAGTCCTGATCAGAAGTCTTCTGACTTGACCGGAGTGTCCCTGGTTGGTTTTATATGTGGGCTTGAGTTCCCGAGCTAGTCACCATTCGCTTTACAGGATCACACTTAGTGGTCGCGGTCAGGAATCGATAAGGCGTACGCCAAAACGTTCCTGTGCTATTGCTCCGACATCAGGATACCTATCGAGTCCGGAAAATTAACCACCCCGACTCGCTTTACCCTAGGCTTCAGATTGCCGAGGATCCCTGAACCTTTCACTCTGTTCTATTTTCGCGTAATCACTCTCTTACTGCCGCCGGACTTACCCGCAGAGGGTTCTTGAGCCACGGATCACAGATCCTTGTGCACTTGCTCTAAATCCCGCACTTACCCACGGGGGGTCATTCAGCCTATACTCCTAATTCCTACCAGGAAACTTTCCTATTTGAATATCGGACTCTACAAAGGCGGTCCTCTACTCAATTCTTCCAGCTTCCCTAGAAGTCTCAGCCCTGATTCGCTCCAGTGACCCTCCTTATATAGCTTTAATCCATGTTAATCTCGCTTCCTGCTGTTAGTCCTTCTCGCTTCTGTTTTCGCCGATAATCCTTATTTCCAGAACTGGCGTCGCATATTCATTCTTACCCCTCTTGGGGACAAAGACCCTCTTTGGCCTTTCCAAATGCGTTTCTTCCCTTCCGCATTTTCTAAATACAGCCGCCTCTGTGGGCCGTACGTTGTCCGCTGTCTATTCATCTATCCACATCCCCCCTTTTTTGGGTGATATAAGCTCCGTTTCCCTTTCTGTTTTTTTTCCCACTACTGGTTTAAGCAAAAACTTTGACTAATTCGGGTTTTTTTTTAACCTTCTGCCTCATATATACCCATATATATTTCCCCCCTTTTTATACCCTTGCAGAGGGTATTATAATTTTGGTCAAAAGTGTGCAATGCAGTGAAGGAGACATCTTCGACCCTATAAAGTATATATATTCTTGATCAGGATCACCTCCTTAGTCGATATGAGCATGTCCGTCTGTCTGTCTGTCCGTCTGTCTGTCTGTCTGGCTGTCTGTCGGTTTCTACGCAAACTAGTCTCTCAGTTTTGGAGCTATCGATATGAAACTTTGCACACATCCTTCTTTTCTTTGCAGGTAGTATATAAGTCGGAACGGCCGGGATCGGTCGACTATATCCTATAGCTGCCATATAACTGATTGATCGGAAATGCCATAACTCGAGTGTTTTTTAAGTTATTTGGGTTGTTATATTTAACCAAAATATCTAATGTGCAAAATTTCATAAGGATCGGCCGACTTTATCCTATAGCTGTCGTAGAACTTTGTTGTTTTTTAAGTTAGAAAGATGGGACTTGGTACAGATTCTATTTTAAACAAAATAATCTATTCTGCCGATATTCATAAGGATCGGCCGACTATATTATATAGCTGCCATATAACTGAGCGATAAGCATTGGTATAAATTTGGTGTTTCTTAAGCTAGAATGATGGGACTTTCTACGGATTCCATTTTGGGCAATCGAATCAGATCTGCCAAATTTCATAAGGATCGGCCAACTGTACCCTATAGCCGCCATATAAATGAACGATCAGAAATGGAACAACCTTAACTTCAAGGGTATAACAATTTCGGCTTGGTGTTCGGGCAGGTTTGGGTTCGGGCAGGTGTCTAATAAGTGGGTGGTGGACAGAATTTTTCCACAAAGTTGGCAGTTAGGCCGGTCTTCACCTTTAATTTGGAGTTTAACTGAATATGTTAAAACTAATTGAAACGAACAAATATAAATAAAAGAAGAAAGGAAAGCTAACTTCGGCCTTGAGCCGAAGTTTATATACCCTTGCAGTTCAGTCGCAGTCCGCTAGGTGGCGCCACGCATCTTATATTATTAGATGTATAGCGGATCGTATATAGTCGGCCGATCCTTATGAAAATTGGTAGATCAGATTTTTTTTCCCAAAATAAAATCTGTACCAAATCCCATCTTTCTAACTTAAAAAACACCAGAGTTATGCCAATTTCGATCGTTCTATGACAGCTATAGGATATAGTCGGCCGATCCTTATGAAATTTTGTCCATAAGATACTTTGGTCAAACATAACATGTGTGGAAAGTCCCAACCCTCTAACTTAAAAAACACCAAAGTTATGGCATTTCCGATCAATCAGTTATATGGCAGCTATAGGATATAGTCGACCGATCCCGGCCGTTCCGACTTATATACTGCCTGCAAAGGAAAGAAGGATGCAAAGTTTCGACTCGATAGCTCTAAAACTGAGAGACTTGTTTGCGTAGAAACAGACAGACGGACAGACGGACATGCTCATATCGACTCAGGAGGTGATCCTGATCAAGAATATATATACTTTATAGGGTCGGAGATGTCTCCTTCACTGCGTTGCACACTTTTGACCAAAATTATAATACCTTGTAACGAACTGTTTTGCTATGTTTTGCTCGCAACAAATGCCGCGGCTAGCTCACAGAGGTTGAGGGTACGTTCCACCGAATTTATAGTTCGACGTGATTGCCCGAGCCCAGAAATAACACGTTAAAGCTTCTTTTCAAATGAATCCCCTTTATTGTAATCAATTTACAAACGAATAAAGAGAATCTTACCGGCTGTCTGGCTCAGCCGACCGACCGCTCGCCCTCCCGTCGATCCCCGATCCCCGCTCCGGGTTGGTGCCAATACGCACGCCCTCCCAAAGCTTGCGCCCGGCAGGTCGTGCGGTCTTGGTGCCTGGCGCCGAAACGGCTCTCGGTTCCCTTCGTTCGGACTTACGGACTCTGGTTGCGGGGCCTGTGTTGTTGATGTCTTCTGCTGCCGCTGCCTGTCCGTCGCTGCTGCTCCCTCGTCGTCGCTGCTCTAACGCTTCCGCTGCTCCCTCGTCGTCGCTGCTCTACGGTTGCCGCTGCTCCCTCGTCGTCGCTGCTCTACGGTTGTCGCGGCTCCCTCGTCGTCGCTGCTCTCCTGCTACTGCTCCTCCGTTTGGGAACGCCGTGGACCTCGGAACCTTTGGCTTGCCTGGATTTGCCCTTTCGCCGTGGCCGGCACCTAATCCGTGTTAACAGACCGAGTGGCTCACCTCCCAGGCATACGCCGGGCAGGATATGCTCCTCGCTGCTTAGCGGCCGGATCAGGGCACGAAGGGCCTTCCTACCCTACAGGACACGCCCCCGGTCGCGTTCGCCACTTGCCTCCAAACACCTGCGTGCCTACGCCCCGCAGGATCTATGGTAGGCCAGAGGTTTGGGCGTCGCGTCTCCTTTGACTCCAGGTGGTTCACTGTGCATACGCTCCAGCGCCTGGATCAGGATTCTCTTGACTTCCCGGGGTGTCCCTGCCTGGTTTCACAAATGGGCTTGAGTTCCCGGGTTGGTTAGCCCTCGCGTTACAGGATCACACCTGGATCGAACGGTCAGCAGCAGACAAGGCGTACGCAAGGCTGATCCGTTGCTGCCGCCACTACACCAGGATACCTGTTGTGTCCGGGAATAACTCCACCCGACTCTTTTACCCTTGGGCCTCAGCTTTGCCGCGGATCCTTGATCCTTTTCCCCTGACTCCTTGCTCGATTTGATGCGCGTACCGCCGCCGGACTTACCCACAGGGGGTCCTTAAGCTATTTTCGTATGTCCTTGCTCACTCGCTTTAATCGCCCGCACTAAGGACTGTCGGACTTACCCACGGGGGGTCCTTCAGCCTAACTCTCCTAACTCTTCAAGGAAGCTTTCCCAACTTGAATGCTAGACTTACCCACGGGGGGTCTTTCACTCACTCTCCCAGCTTCCCTAGAAGACTCGGCCCCGATTCGCTCCAGGGGCCCTCCTTATATAGTGCCAGAGGCGCCCGTTAATCCTTGCGAATCTATTTCCTGCCGTTAATCCTCCGCTCCTTCACTTTCTCCGTTAGCTTTCTCCAATCCCGCCGTCTTTCTATCGGCGGGCTTTCTTTGTTGACCCTCCCCCGATGGCCCCGTTCGGGCCACCGATCCGCAATATTTTTGTGCCGGTCATCGGACTTCGTCCCGATGCCCCGCGATCCCCCCCTGGACATTCCAAATGCATTTCTGTGTTTTTGTGCATTTTGTAAACACAGCTGCGCAATCGCCGGCCGCTTCGTTCCCCGCCGTCCCCGCTGTTTCCTACGACCTTCGGTCGCGGCCGCGGAGGCCCGGCCGGGACCGTTACTTTCCACGGTGTTTCCTCCTCCTCCTGCTTTCGTGCGCGACGCCGTGCGAAATCCTCTTGCCCCCGCTGCTGGCCCCGCATCCCGTCTGTGCTCGACGCATTTCTCCCTTTCCGTTTTTCTAAACACAGCAGCGCTGGCCCATCCGACGCTGCAGTGCTGACTTTCTTGTTCCCCCCCCGCTGCTGCCCCTCTTGCCACCTGTCTTGGCGTGTGGGAGATCTAATCTCCTCACAACCTTCTGCAAGGGTATAAATATATATACAAAAAAAAATTATGATGCATGTGAAGATGTTATTAAACATAATCATTTTATTTGTTTGGTATACTTAGTTGTAACATATTCAGTTTAACTCCAAATTAAATTTAAAAACAAGTTTCAGTAGAAAGTGTAAAAGTATATAAGAACTTCGGGAAAATAAATAAACGCATTTTATGTAAAATAGAAACAGCGGCGGCGGACTCTGCTAATTCGCTGATGTATGAGCTCTTCAAGCTGCTGATGACCCTGAACTTCTTCCACAAAATTACTGCTTATGCCTCTGCTTCTCTTTTTATATTCCCTAACGGGGCAGACGGGACCGCTGATCGGTTCCAGCTTTGCATTCGGCCCTCCTGATCCTCCTCATCTGACCCAGATGGTAACAGCTTTTCGTTCTCGGCCACAAATGTCCACAGCTTCATGTTATCGCAGCTAGTTGCTGTGACATTGGGACTCTCAACTGTAACGAATAGTGAGGTGGCATCGCTGGAGATATCGGATGAGAGAAAGGGTTGCACGCGGTGTCCGGCCAGATCTCGTCGGCTAATAGGCGGGTTCTGAAACACCCCCTTCTCTCCCCTTGATGCTGGCACGGGAATCATAAATTATTTCAATAATGACGCGTGCGCGACCTCACGAACAGCGTAGGTCAAACTCGGACTCCTTAGAACGGTGTGTATTAGGATCCTTCGGGGATCCCTAAGAAGGTACATGGCATAGGCTGGCGGCAGGGTGGTGGCAAATCAAACGAGGCGAAATATGTTTTCTTACTCCATTATAAACTTCATATTTATTCCTTAAAGAAAGTCCTTAAATCTCTAAATAACATCTCTTATCTAGCCTCCTAAATAACATAGTAATTCAATATCTATTCCTTCTTATTACGCTTAACATTAACTTAAAACTAATGATTTGCGAACTTAATGTATATTTAATTCAATAGGATTTGCGGACGCGTGCTCTGTTTCATTGCATAAAATTTTAACTGCTAAAAGCGTTCCACTATGAAGTCCGCGTACGAAAGTGGGCCTTATTCGATTTGCATCTTTCTTTTATTTCTGCTCAATGCATCAAGGTGGCTGACTGTCTAACTGGTGAAGCCTCTTGGGCCGGAACTCGAAAAACTTGGAAAAATATTGATAGGAGAGTTCCGCATAACTTCAGATGGGTTGGCATAGAATGAAGATTACTCACTTTTTTTATATCCGCGACGAGTCGTTGAAGCGCTTCCACTACTCGAGGCTGGAAGAGAAAATATACATATCGGGAGGACACTCGCCTATCCCGTTAACAATGCCAACGCAAAACACTCAGCCAGCAGCAGTGCTCTAGCTTGAAATCTTCGGACACTACTTTCTCTTCTCCGCTTTCGGCACCGTTAGGCCATCAGTCGGACGACACTCTCCGCTGCCTTGAATAATAGAGCGCTTCTTGAAAGCGCCGCAAGCGCCCTGTCCCTGCTTCCTGTCCTATGACCGTCGGTTAATCCACGCTTGTTCCTCCGAACAACGGAGCGCTCCTTGAAAGTACCGCAAGCGCTCCGTTTCCGCTTCTGCTCATACAGGATAGCCCTATTTTACGGCGACTCCTTCGATCGACGGGGTGCTCCTTGAAAGCGCCGCAAGCACTCCGTCCTTGGTTTCACTCCTCCAGGATGACGCCTACTGCACGGCGGCTCCAGTGAGGTTAGGGCCGAACCCTACCCGAGTCTCCAGCGGAGCGTCTTAAAGGGGCCCCGTCGCGAACGCTCCAGCTGCTTCAGCTCCGGTCGAGCTCACTGTATTCCTAGCTCCAAACTTCGTTTCGATGTCCCTTCTCCATCCCGCCTCTTGGGCGGCCGGATGGCGGGATTCGCGCCGCTTCTGAGACTCGCTCTGCTTCTTCTGGCCGAACGTTGCTCGCACCACGCCTCGCTGCCACTAGGGATCTAGCTTGAACGCTTGTATCCTTGACCTAACGACACGAAAACAATTACGTCAGGCTTGCACGCTTCTGCGATCTGCGACCTGCCTCAACTCGACCCCACGTGCACCGGCAAACGGCCGCTTGTGGCCTTTCTTTGTTATTGCCGGTCCTGCGTCAGCTCCAACAGCGCGTTGATCCCTCAGCGGGTAAAACTTCGCTAAAGCCCTTATTGAACTTCTAGATGCTTTTCCTTGCATGGCCGAACTTTCTTATTCCGTAGTCAAAACACCAAAAGAACGCTGCTACCCCGCGGTTTTCTAACCTAGGCTTTAAGCTTGTTGCCAGATCGACAAAGCCCTCCACGAAATGCTAAATAGGGTCCTACTATGCGATAGGGCCACGTAGGCTGTTTCAACACCCCTCCCCGGGTTGCCACCCTGATCGACCAATCGCCGACGTTACACAACATTGGCGGCTTTACGAACTTCGTACCTTCCTTTTCGTTTCGTCTTGATGACTTCATAAGGACCTAGATATCCTGCAGCCATCTTGCTACCAGCAACAAAGTGTGTTCGCTTAATCGAGACTAGATCGCCCACGTAGTACTCATGTTCAGATTTACGATTTTTGACGAAATTGCGTTTAGCTAACTGCTAGGTCAGCTCAGTATTTTTCTTGGCTTCGTGTGATTACCAGCAAGTTGTTGCGTTCTACAACCTTGTATAAGAGATCACCTTATGTTTTAAATCCATCGTACTATCGATTTTTTAGGATTTCTAAGATAGCTTTGATGTAATCGTCGTTGTGCTGAGATTTTCTAATTCTTGCTTAGACTTCTGTAGGGATGACCATGCAAATCTGTGGGTATCGGCTGAGAGTATTCACATGTTTCATCTTCTCTGCTGGCCGATGTTCTGACTTAAATGCTTGAATGTCCACGGGCCTACTTCTCTCGGTATGTCCTGCTTTGTAGTGGTATGGTTGAAAGCTGCACAGTCCGTGACTTGAAATTGAATTTAACACCCAGTAAATAATGACGCTATTTCTTCAAGGATAAATAAGCTGCTTTAGCGTCAAGATAATAGCTGTGACGGTTTAGCATCTTCGGGTTTAGCATCTGATGTTTTTTTGACCATTGTAATTGACCATTAATTAGCTGCAACTGAACGGCTCCAAGCCCATCTTTGGATGCATCGGTATGTTGTTCTGTCGGCAAATCTTTCGCGTATATCTTCCAAGCAGGCTCGCAATGAATGCCGGACCAATATTAAACTCTGAACTCTTTTTTAACAGATTGGTAAGTGGTCGTTACATTTCTACATTTCTTCCATTTAACCATTTGCCCATACTTTTTGATCGTTTCTATAACCATCTTAGTTTATTGCATACATTCATCTGGCGACTTGGCAAAGACAATTATATGGTCAACGCATATCTGCATTATGTCATCATTAATTAGTTTTTGAAAAATATGGTGAACAAAACTTATGAACGCAGCTGGAGAATTTTTGAACCCAAAAGGCGCTTTATTGGACACTTCTTTACGTTTTAGATTGACTCTGTACGGCTGCACTCGATCAGCTGTTCAACAACCTTGCGATATTGTGGCGGAGCTGTAAATTGACCACTTTCATTAATGTTATGAACAACAACAACCGATCAAGACCGCTTTCAAGAACGTGTCCGCACGTGTCTATCCGCAATCATACGAAATTCGCAATGATGATTTATGCCCTTCAACTTTTTGAGCAAATTCTCTGTCGGGTCAAGCAGACGGCGGAAAGAACTTTGGCCGGCAATAATTTATTGAGTTCGTGACGTCACTTTCATTTATATTTATATTCGCATCTCTTTGCTCGCACGCTCTCGTGCTTCGATCGGCCACCTGCATCTGCCGTCATGCGCTACCGTTGTCTCGCTCTCTAGCGGTATCTCTCGGTCACTCCGCAGCATCAAGCGTTGAGCCGCGCTCCCGCGTCATTATTCTAATTCGGTCTTCAACCCTACGCAGGTCATATACATATGTCATTTGTATATATGCACTAGCTGACCCAGCAGACTTCGTACTGCCAGTTGTTGTTTTTTTCTTCTTTTCTTAACAAAACTTCTTTTGTGATTTTTTGAAGTGAAACTTCTTTAGGCGCGTAATGGATTTTCGGGGACGGAGTAAAACCGAGTCAGGATCGACACGAAAATGCGGGACCCCCACCACCGCTCACCGTTCACTGTCCCTCTCTCACCATATGCGCTTGTTGAGGTGGGGGAGCCGCTCACGAACGTTGTCTCTCTTCTCTTCTTTCCTCTCTCTCAGACACCAGCGAACTGCGCCACGCCTCAGAATGCTCTCTGGCTAATGGGAAAATAATTATTATGGTGTCGATTTATTTTCTCACCAGGTAAATCGATTACTGATATCAAAGATTTTATCCACCATGTGCTTCTGCCATATACAGAGGGTGGTTCGAGGCTATTGAATAAGAATTATCACGAAATTCCCATGATCATTTCGGGAGATTTTAATGTTAATTTCGCGAGGGAAGAATCTGTAGAGTTATTGAACTTTTTCAAAAACACACTTAATTTGGATATTGTTAATGATAGGAACACTAGCACGACTAGACACGGGACAACAATCGATGCAGTTTTTGCACGATTCATTAAGGATTTAAGTGCTCACGTATATATCTCGCACTTTAGTTACCATAACCCAATTATCACGACATTAGGAAATGATATTCATGAAATTGACAATGAAAATGGCACATGATTGGTAAATTGTCATTGTAATTTCTTTGTAATTTTTAATTGTAATATTGTTATTTATGTAATATTGTATACTTGTGAATAAATTGAAAATTTTTGGAACTATACATTAATCGAACGTCATTCATCTATAAGAAAATATTAGAAAAAGCAAATTCATGCTTCGTCGTTAAATTATATAACCTCTAATTTTCAAACTAACCTAAGAGAGAAAATAGAGATGATGAAATGAAAATAGAGAGAGAGGAATACTAGAAGTTTCACTTCTGTCTTGCGTAGGCTTGACACACCCTTTTCGGGGACGGAGTAAAAAATTTTTCAATCTTAAAAATATTATCTGACACAGTAAGAACTGAAGATAGCTAAAGTTAAGTTTCGCGGAGCTGACCAAATAAATTAAAATAATGACTTATTAAAATTTTTCTGAAATTTTTTCCCGATCGCGATTCACTTTTGTTTAATTATGAAATACCCCAAAGCGCACGCGAAGAATAATTTGATTGGATTTGAACTTTGTGGAGCGGTAAAAAATTTAAAACTGACCCTTTAGATAGATAACTATAATAATAGATAACTAATAACACAGGCCGACAATTTCCAACTTTATTTCGCACATTTAATTGACTACGACGACCTTAGTCAGCTCGTCTTCTCCTCGGCATCGTAAATTGTAATTAATCAAAGTGAGAAAATTTTCCGCAAAATTTGAGAAGTGATAAAATTTCAAACTAAAATTTTTTCCAATTTTTTTTCACAATTTTTCAGTGAACACAATATCGGTTTGTCACATAAAATTAACTGAGCAGAGAACAATGAGTAGCTGTCAAACAATGTACCACATACCGGCACCTACTATTATTGTAGTCTCCATTTTATTAAGAAAACGTTTGTATGGGAAATAGAAAAATGCTGTTTGAGGATTTTCCCGGCAATTATTTGAATTTTTCTCACCTTTTAAACCTTCCCTAGACCTCTACGAATAATTCAAGACCAAGATAAGATAAATCCGTTCAAATCATTTTTATATATATAGAGATATATAAACCAAATCAATAATATATTGTATTTAAAATAAATTGAATTCATAATACATATAAATCGAACAGTGCTTATTTTTATTAAAGCCTAGATTTGGAACATTGAATAAAGCTTCCGAAAACGCTCGGTAACTGAACATTTCGTGAGCCTCGACGTGATTGTGCTTAGGAAAATAATATGTTAAATTATTTTCCATTGAAAAACACTATTCGGTTTGTGATTTGTGCGCGCAATATTAATATCTATTCAAATACATACGCTGTTTACAGAGTGCTATAATCGCTCATACATCTATTACCCCGTTATATAGAAGTTGCACAGTGGGTCGTGAACTGACAACAAATAAACTAACTAAAATTAATTTTTTGTAGCGAAAATGAATCTGTTTTACGAGTGTGCCTCTCCTGGAAGGAAAGAATTCCTGAGCCAAAATGCAGTTGTCCTTTTTGAGGACCTTCAAGGATTACTGTCTTCCTTAAAAGCAGTGCAGAAATTTCCGGAGGCAATGATACATTTGCGGGTCACCGAATTGGAAGGCATCGTCGCGAATTTCAAGGGCAAACACAAGGAGCTATCCGAGCTGAATGTTTTAGAACTCAGGAGCGATCTGTGGTTCAGCTCCAACAATGCGGCGAGGGAGGCACGAATTATCCTGTACCAGGAGATCGTGCGGCGCTCCAGTTCGTTGCCGTCGAGTTCGACACTGATCAACGCTACTTCTGCCACCAATTTAGATGCGTCGTTCGTCAGAACTTTCCAGGCCACTGCCACTTCCCGCTTTTAGTGGAGTTTATGCGAAGTGGCTTGAATTCCGGTCATTGTTCTTGACCATACACAAACCCATTCATAAGTCGGATCGAGAAGCTTTAGCGGTTGCCTTCGTAAATCTGCCTTGGAGACTCTTCGATCGTTGAAGCTCACGGACAAAAATTATGACGTCGCATGGGAGTTTGTTAACAAAAGGTTTAGTAATCGTAGGGTTACTTTTCAAGCTCATTTTAATGAGATAATGCATCGGAGGGCCGTAGAATCTGCATAGACGACGAGGCTTCGCGAGCTTTCGGACAAATTTAATTCGCATATGCGAGGCCTGTCAAGAATGGGCACAACGAAGCAGATTGCACAACGAAGAAAGTTGATGATGCCAAGCATCCATCGCCACTTTGGAGAGCATGGATTTGACGACATGAAGTCGTCTCACCAAACCTTGCGGTAGGACGGCGTAGACCCTTTCATCCAGGTAACTCTGCATTTGTGATTACAAACTCTTTCGCGTGCACGATTTGTGATGGCCAAATATAAAAATATAAAACTCCTGCCCAAGGCTTTTAAGCTTGTCGCCTGTGGATCGCTTAGGCGAAGTTAGGTGACTGGATTTGTGCCGTAAGTGCCTGGAATTTGGGCAACCATTGGGCAATTCGCCAGCTCAAGACCAACACCCCTCTCCCGATATTCAGCGTCCGCCCCCGTCAATTCTCTCGTCGCTAAGGATGGTTTTGGTGGGGCTGCTAGTCAGGATTTTGGCTCGCTGGTGCATCAAGTCAATTCAGGCCCTGAAAATGGTAAGGTTCTCATGGCAGTTAAGCGGTCGGAACTGATCTACAACAACTTCTTCGACAGTTCTGGGAAGTGGGAACCTGCACCGATCCGAGTGTGAAGGCGTCAAAGGAAGAACTGGATTGCGAGAGTCACTTTGTTAAGTACTTCGTGCGGTTAGAAGGTGGTGCCTATACAGTAAGGTTGCCAATTAAACATAACTCCGGCTTATTGGATGACTCGTGTTTACAGGCTCTACGTCGTTTCCAGTTGGAGAGAAGAATTGGAGAGGAAACTGTCTCATCAGCCCGAACTGTGCGCTCAGTATTCGGACTTCATAAAGGAGTATCTAAACTTAGGTCATAGGTCCCTGGCTCCGCCGGAGTTGTATCGGGTAAAGAAAAGTAGGAGTAAGATATCAAGAAGAAGAGTGTGGTAAAGATGGTGTTTAGTATAAGGGATTTAAGATTGTTGGTGGAGCAAAGTAACAAGATGGGCTAGAGACCATTGTAGTCTGAACATAATACCCTGAACGGATCGCGTTGGGCATATTTAGTTCCTTCTACTAGGAACAATAAAATTTAAGCGTGTAAGTAAATGCTGGCTGTCTACATTTCCATAAAAAAGATAATATAGAAACATGACACCCAGCATCGACAACGGCTGGTTAATGATGGTAAGTTGATTAATAAAAGTCTACTATGATAAGAGGGGAGGTGAAGATTTGCATCCCAATTAAGTAATCTACGGGCGAAAGTCAGGAAGCTTTTTCTAATAGGATCTAATAGGACATCTCGGTCGTTAACCTGAGTTAATTGTTCTAAGGTGTTCCCATAGAGAAAGAACATAGCCTGGAGAGGACTAGATCGCTAAAATGATATAAGTTTACATTTCGATCCATTAAGCTTTACGTTATTTTCTAAACACCAATTTTGAAATTTATCCAAATCGGATTGAAGTCTAGACTGGGCACTAGTGAATTTATACTGAAGGCATAGCTTAACGTCATTAGCGTACATAAGTACAAGTGAAATAGTTAAGGCAAGCGGCAAGTCGTTAATAAACAGTGTAAAAAGTAGAGGTCCAAGATGGCTGCCTTGGGGCACCCCAGATGTGGCGCGGACTAGACGCGAGGGAACATCTTTAAAAAAGACACTTTGAGTTCTCCCAGATAAGTAGTTCGAAATCTAGATAAGAAGATCAATTGGGAATGCTGGCACGGAGATATTATTGAATTACATAGGTGTTGCACATGAGGAGTGAAAAGAAGATCTGATAGCACACCACTTTGTTCAAAAGATGGAAAAAATCTAAGGTTGGCTGATTGGATATTATAAGTGTAAGGCTGAGCTGAACTGCTCCTAGGTGAATACGTAGCTTGAAAAAACTGTGCAAAGAGATCGGCCATTGCCTGATCACGTAAGCAGTGGGGGAAAAGATACATGTTTACTCTTAACATTTAAAAAGTTATAAAACTGCTTCGGATCCTGAGTAAACTGAATCCGACAGCGGCGAATATAACTCCTATAACATTCTGCGTTATGCACGGTGAAATTGGACCGAGCTACTAAGTATCTTGAATAACTAACTGTTCATCCAAATGATTTATGTTTAATTTAAAAGTCTACTCATAATTTTCTTCAAATTTATAAGGTGCCTTGTATGCCAAGGCGGATTCATTGAAGCGGACGGATATTTCCGAGGCACGCAAGCGTCGAAAAAAATGTTCAAGGTGTAATAAAATTTTTGTAATGCGATGTTTATATCCTCGCATGCCAGTAGATTAGACCAATCAAAATCCGAAATAAACTTATTGAATTTCATAAAGTCAGCCTTACGGAAGAACCTAACTTTATGAGATTTAAATGTAGACTTGAGGTCATTTACGCTATTGTTTTCGATTAAAACCTCAAAAGTGGGTTGATATGGATCCTCAGGGTTAGAAAGGGGCAAAGTTCTGGAAAGATCAATTCCATGAGGATCAGAAACGAAACATAAGTCCAGCAGCCGACCTAAAGAATTTCGAACGAGGTTAATTGGCCCGAGTGACATGTCGAATATGCCCACAGGAAAGTCGTGGTGGGAGTTAAGCTGTAAAGACGGTGAATTTTCAACATTTGACCTCATGAGTTCTGGGATTTTAAAGTCACTCAGAGCTATCAGCTGGTCACCATCAGACAGACGATAAAAAACGAAACGAATAGCGGACAAATGTTGCCAATATGTGGGCGGTTCGGACGAAGGTGGTTTGTAGGAACAGGTAACATACAAAAATTAACCGGACAAAATGCTTTTAATGCAAAGAAATTCAATGTCACCAAACTCTTGTGATTTTACCTCTTCAGAAGCGAATTTTGAGCCAAAAAAAATGAATACTCCTTCTCCCCCTCGCAGAGTTCTATCACTTCTAAAAGTGGTGTACCTACTTGGAAAAACTTCGGAGCATAAAATCTCCCGCTTTAACCAAGTTTTTGTAAATACAATAATGTGAGATGCCAAGAAAGAACTATCAGAATACAGTTTGGGAAGTTTACTACGTAACCCTCTAGTATTCTGATAGGTAATGGTTAGTGAAGACATTAGTGAAGAGTTCTCAAACGTAAGCAGTGGGGGAAAAGATACCTATTTACGCTTAGTGTTTTCAAAGTTATAAAACTGTTTCGGAATATCAGCAAACTGAATCCTATCACATTCTGCGTTATGCACGGTGAAATTGGACCGAGCTACTAAGTATCTTGAAAAACGGACTGTACAGCCAGATACTCTATGTTAATTTAAAAGTCTACTCATACTGTTCCTTAAATTTATGAGGTGCTTTGTATACCAAGGCGGATTCGATGAAGCGGACGGATATTTCCGATGTTTTTATCTTCGCATGCTAGTAAATCATACCAATCAAATTCCGATATCAGAAGGTTACCATCACACAGACGATCGAAAACCAAACGAATAGCGGACAAATGTTGCCAGTATATTGACGGTTCAGACGAAGGTGGTATGTACGAACAGGTAGTGCACAAAACAGTGCGAACAAAAGTGATTTTGATGCAAAGAAATTCAATGTCACCCAACTCTTGTGATTTTACCTCTTCAGAAGCGAATTTGGAGTCTATAGAAAATAACACTCCTCCTCCCCTTCGCAGAGTTCTATCACATCTAAAAGTGGTGTACCTACTAGGAAAAACTTTGCAGCTTAAGATCTCCGGCTTTAACCAAGTTTTTGTATATAAAATAATGTGAGATGCAAAGAAAGAACTATCAGAATACAGTTTGGGAAGTTGACTACGTAACCCTCTAGTATTCTGATATGTAAGTGTTAGTGAAGACATTAGTATTTTGAAAGTGAGGAAGATGAGGTATAAGGTTGATCAGTGGCCGTAACATGTTGGAATTTTACACCCTCAGGTTTGGTTATTTTTTTCTTCACCGTACTTGGCTGATGTTCTTGGACGAAAATGTTCTCTGGCCAAAAGCTGGCGGAATAAATCGTCTTAAACATCTGCAAGGGTAAACGTATTTTGAAAGATGACATGTGCCTGGTGTATGAATATTTGAATTTTGTGATATCGACCACCTTTATGCCGACTTTTGTTTTGGCTTTGATGTAAGCCGAGATATCAATCTCCGAAGTATCAGGGGCAAGCCGGGAAACACAAATGTGTTTCGATGGTGGGATCACCTGTAATGGTTTTGGTGACGCCGTAACTAATACTGCGGCATCAGTACGTACCGGAAGTCCGGCCTTTGGGGTGGCCAGAGATATAAGCGGCTGCATAGTTGTCGACTGAGCCGGCTAAAGATTATTCGCCACAAGCACAACACTAAAAGAGGGTTTCTTACGCTTTGGAGACTCATTTAGTAGTTGAATACTACAAAACTGTATATCGTGCGCACAGAGTTGGTCATTTATTTTACGAAAACCCCTAATCAACTCCTTGAATCCACTTTTAGACTGCCTCATGAACGATCTCATTTCGTTCTGAACAGCGCGACAACCGTCACAGCAAAAGTGGAGACCAGACCTTCGTGAAATTGCATCCGAAACTGAGGCCGTGAACCCGGTGCACTTAGCGTGTAAAACGTTTTCACAAAGCCAGCAGTGGATGGTAGGCTGGGAAGAGGAGATTGTCTTTTTACAAGACTTCAGAGCACAGACAAATTTAAATTCCATAATTAATCTGTAACGAACTGTTTTACTCGCAACAAACGCCGCGGCTAGCTCACAGAGTTTGAGGGTACGTTCCACCGAATTTATAGTTCGACGTGATTGCCCGAGCCCAGAAATAACACGTTAAAGCTTCTTTTCAAATAAATCCCCTTTATTGTAATTAATTTACAAACGAATAAAGAGAATCTCACCGGCTGTCTGGCTCAGCCGACCGACCGCTCGCCCTCCCGTCGTTCCCCGATCCCCGCTCCGGGTTGGTGCCAATACGCACGCCCTCCCAAAGCTTGCGCCCGGCAGGTCGTGCGGTCTTGGTGCCTGGCGCCGAAACGGCTCTCGGTTCCCTTCGTTCGGACTCACGGACTCTGGTTGCGGGGCCTGTGTTGTTGATGTCTTCTGCTGCCGCTGCCTGTCCGTCGCTGCTGCTCCCTCGTCGTCGCTGCTCTAACGTTGCCGCTGCTCCCTCGTCGTCGCTGCTCTACGGTTGCCGCTGCTCCCTCGTCGTCGCTGCTCTACGGTTGTCGCTGCTCCCTCGTCGTCGCTGCTCTACGGTTGTCGCTGCTCCCTCGTCGTCGCTGCTCTCCTGCTACTGCTCCTCCGTTTGGGAACGCCGTGGACCTCGGAACCTTTGGCTTGCCTGGACTTGCCCTTTCGCCGTGGCCGGCACCTAATCCGTGTAACAGACCGAGTGGCTCACCTCCCAGGCATACGCCGGGCAGGATATGCTCCTCGCTGCTTAGCGGCCGGATCAGGGCACGAAGGGCCTTCCTACCTTACAGGACACGCCCCCGGTCGCGTTCGCCACTCGCCTCCAAACACCTGCGTGCCTACGCCCCGCAGGATCTATGGTAGGCCAGAGGTTTGGGCGTCGCGTCTCCTTTGACTCCAGGTGGTTCACTGTGCATACGCTCCAGCGCCTGGATCAGGATTCTCTTGACTTCCCGGGGTGTCCCTGCCTGGTTTCACAAATGGGCTTGAGTTCCCGGGTTGGTTAGCCCTCGCGTTACAGGATCACACCTGGATCGAACGGTCAGCAGCAGACAAGGCGTACGCAAGGCTGATCCGTTGCTGCCGCCACTACACCAGGATACCTGTTGTGTCCGGGAATAACTCCACCCGACTCTTTTACCCTTGGGCCTCAGGTTTGCCGCGGATCCTTGATCCTTTTCCCCTGACTCCTTGCTCGATTTGATGCGCGTACCGCCGCCGGACTTACCCACAGGGGGTCCTTAAGCTATTTTCGTATGTCCTTGCTCACTCGCTTTAATCGCCCGCACTAAGGACTGTCGGACTTACCCACGGGGGGTCCTTCAGCCTGTACTCCTAACTCTTCAAGGAAGCTTTCCCAACTTGAATGCTAGACTTACCCACGGGGGGTCTTTCACTCACTCTCCCAGCTTCCCTAGAAGACTCGGCCCCGATTCGCTCCAGGGGCCCTCCTTATATAGTGCCAGAGGCGCCCGTTAATCCTTGCGAATCTATTTCCTGCCGTTAATCCTCCGCTCCTTCACTTTCTCCGTTAGCTTTCTCCAATCCCGCCGTCTTTCTATCGGCGGGCTTTCTTTGTTGACCCTCCCCCGATGGCCCCGTTCGGGCCACCGATCCGCAATATTTTTGTGTCGGTCATCGGACTTCGTCCCGATGCCCCGCGATCCCCCCCTGGACATTCCAAATGCATTTCTGTGTTTTTGTGCATTTTGTAAACACAGCTGCGCAATCGCCGGCCGCTTCGTTCCCCGCCGTCCCCGCTGTTTCCTACGACCTTCGGTCGCGGCCGCGGAGGCCCGGCCGGGACCGTTACTTTCCACGGTGATTCCTCCTCCTCCTACTTTCGTGCGCGACGCCGGGCGAAATCCTCTTGCCCCCGCTGCTGCCCCCGCATCCCGTCTGTGCTCGACGCATTTCTCCCTTTCCGTTTTTCTAAACACAGCAGCGCTGGCCCATCCGACGCTGCAGTGCTGACTTTCTTGTTCCCCCCCCGCTGCCCCTCTTGCCACCTGTCTTGGCGTGTGGGAGATCTAATCTCCTCACACTTCCCCCCTTTTTCGGGAACGACAGAAGCTTTATGGTTCCAGCTTCAGGTATGTTGTTGTTTTGCCAAAAATTTTTTTGTTCTCGATTTTTTTCCTTTTTTGCGTGTGGATATTTTGTGTGTGGATACCCTTATCCACTTCCCCCCTTCTTCGGGTGACTTTAGGGTCGTTCCCTTTCCATCTCCCTATTTTGTTGTGGGAAAAAAAAAATTCCATTTTTATATTTTTTCATTTCCCCTTTTTTTTTTTATATGTTTTTCCATCTTTTATCTATCTTTCATATATATATTTTTTTGTGGTTTTCTTTTCTTTCCTTTTTTTTTCCTTTTTATTTTTTCTTTTAACTTTTTTTTTTATTTCATTTTTTTTTTTTTTAATATTTTCTCTTATTTTATATGTTTTTAGTTTTTATATA
>JAJJHT010005116.1:0-20935 GCA_021223865.1 Drosophila pandora | reverse complement strand
TTATAATGAAAATAATATTTATTAAATTTATTAATTATTTTCGTTTTTTATTGAAATTAAAATTTATTTCATTTAATTAATTAAGTAAAACTTTATCTCCTACTTTTACTACTACCTAACCTACTTTTCTCCTGTTTTTAAGTTACAGGTTTGGGGCTTTCCACACAGGTGATATTTGGCCAATATATGTATCTTATCTACAAAATTTCATAAGGATCGGCCGATTATATCCTATAGCTGTCATAGAACAATCGGAATTGGCATAACTTTGTTTGTTTTTTAAGATAGTATGATGGGACGGATTTCTACGGATTCCATTTTGGATCAAACGAATCAGATCTGCCAAATTTCATAAGGGTCGGACGACTATATCTTATAGCCGCCATATAAATGAACGATCGGAAATGGAAAAACCTTAACTGCAAGGATATATCAACTTCAACTCCGCCCGAAATTAGCTTTCCTTTGTTGTTTTATATTAATCTGGCGATAGTCAATCACTAACCTCCATTTCCTTACTTCTGACCCGGGGTATGGTTTCTTAAGAACAAGTAACAATGGGCTATTATATTCGGATACGGATGGTTCAACAATCCCTTTGGAGATTAACTTTCCTTCTTGCTTTTGTATTTCATTCACTTGACTATGTGGGCTTCGATAATTACTGATTAATCATCTATTAATCTCAGTTTTTGTTTATAGAAATTGTTTCGGTTAGTTTGGTTTCCAGTCCGAATACATCGCTATATTGGGTGCAAAAGCTAAAAGCTGTGACTTAAGCTTTGGACAGAAATTTTTCGAAAATTGAGATAATACACATTTTTTCCCATTTTCTAGTTTGGTTTTGACTGCATCGTACTTTGAAAGAAATTACTATGTTAAATTGTTCTGACTACTTGGTCGGTATTTGTTGTATTAAGTAGCCTTATGAAAGCGTTCTTGGATGTTGCTATGGTATTTGCAATTTAAATACAATGCTGAATTTCTTGATTTGGAATTAATATACTGTCTTCTTTTAAATTAAGTTGTATTTTTCGAACAATTTGGGATCTTGCTGGCAGAAGTATCACTGTGGACGGAAGTCCACGAGGTGACGACCTGCATGCCTTGGCGTGCGCGAAGAAACTCTATATATAGCCGAAGAATTAAAAATTAGAAAGGTATTGAAGGTATACTGGAAAAACGTAGTTTCCAGTTTTTTTAATTTTGTATCTTTGCGCATTTATTTTAGATATAATAAATGTTTATTATATGAATGATCTAACATGCCATAACTTTGTTATACCCTTGCAGAGGGTATTATAATTTTGGTCAAAAGTGTGCAACGCAGTGAAGGAGACATCTCCGACCCTATAAAGTATATATATTCTTGATCAGGATCACCTCCTGAGTCGATATAAGCATGTCCGGCTTTGTGTGTTTTTACGCAAATTAGTCTCTCAGTTTTAAAGCTATTGAGTTGAAACTTTGCACACATCCTTCTTTTGTTTGCAGGCAGTATATAAGTCGGAACGGCCGAGATCGGTCGACTGTATCCTATAGCTGCCATATAACTGATTGATCGGAAATTCCATAACTTTGTTGTTTTTTAAGTTAGATGGTTGGGACTTTCTACACATGTTATATTTGGAAAAATATCTGTAGCACAATTAGATTAGTAGCTTACGTCATAATGAAGTCGAAAAAAAATTGAAGTCTAGTCTAAGTTAGCATAGGGCGGAGCAGGAGCGAAATAAAAGCTCAGTTTCAGCCCCGCTTCGCCGCAAAAGATAAGCTAGGCTTAAGTTCTTTTTGTTGAATATAGCGAACTATAACGTTGAGTCGAGTGCTTGTAATTTTCTTTTTCGTCGTTGTGGAAATTTTAGTAAACAGCCACCTTTAGTTTTTTTGAAAGTGTTGAGATAAAATAATCTCATTAAACATTTCGGCGCCCCCGGGTGGACTTGTTTACTTTATAATTTTATAATTATACCCTTGCAGAGGGTATTATAATTTTGGTCAAAAGTGTGCAACGCAGTGAAGGAGACATCTCCGACCCTATAAAGTATATATATTCTTGATCAGGATCACCTCCTGAGTCGATATGAGCATGTCCGTCTGTCCGTCTGTCCGTCTGTCTGTCGGTTTCTACGCAAACTAGTCTCTCAGTTTTAGAGCTATCGAGTTGAAACTTTGCACACATCCTTCTTTCCTTTGCAGGTAGTATATAAGTCGGAACGGCCGGGATCGGTCGACTATATCCTATAGCTGCCATATAACTGATTGATCGGAAATGCCATAACTTTGTTGTTTTTTAAGTTAGAGGATTGGGACTTTCCACACATGTTATATTTGACCAAAATATCTTGTGTACAAAATTTCATCGGCCGACTATATCCTATAGCTGTCATACAACGATCGGAATTGGCATAACTTTGGTGTTTTTTAAGTTAGAAAGATGGGACTTGGTACAGATTCTATTTTGGACAAATGAATCTGATCTGCCAAATTTCATAAGGATCGGCCGACTATATACGATCCGCTATATATCTAATAATATAAGATGCGTGGCGCCACCTAGCGGACTGCGACTGAACTGCAAGGGTATATCAACTTCGGCTCCGCCCGAAGTTAGCTTTCCTTTCTTGTTTTATACTAATTTTAGAAATTAAAGCAACTAGTGACAGTGACACAAAGAATACATTGAAAAATAAAAAGTTGCTCGCGATGGTAGTGCTGTGAACTTTAAAAAAAACAAAAAACAATTTAAAGTTCGCGTCGCGAAACAACATTTAAAGTGCAACAGCTAAAGTGAATAATAAAGTTATAAGTATATAAATTTCATTAAAATATTGCCAATATATATGAACAATTGCCTGTGGACAAAATTAAGACGCATAAATTATTCCAAAATCACTGTCGCCCCCTACCCCTCGTTCTCGATATTGTAAATATTTGCCAATAAAATAGATAAAGTGCAGCCAAAAAATTATTTTATATTTGTGCATAAATAATTTGGTACCTACTAATAGATGCAGCGATGAACTTATCGTTTTAGCCTCCCTCCGTTATCCGCTGCTGTATGTATGCACGTACATATATGCATTTTTGGCGCCTTTTGTTCATCGGAACGCCAAGTGACGCGATACCCTACCATTGATTCGGTATATGTTTTCGGTATCCCTGGCGAACAAATATTTAAATACTCAGTGCCTCGACTATAGAATTATTTCACTATTATTTTTTATTATCAAAAATAAAAAATTATAATTCACAAGATTACTTTAAAATAAAATTTTAAATAAAAGTAATTTATTAATTTAAGTATTAATTTTAAATTAATTAATTATTATTGTTTTCGTTTTTTTGTACCGAAATTAAAATTGAAACTTATTTAATTTTATTTATTAAAATTTAAATAATTTGTAAATATTTAAATTGCATCGAAGTCGCTACTTTTTAGATATTAATTTTTTAGTATATAATTATTAAATAGAAATTAAATAGAATTCATGATTTAAAAAGAAGATTAAATGTTAAAGTAAAAAGCACTCGCCGGTTAAAGGAACGTTTGATAGCTGGATCACTTCCTCTAGAAAAGACCGAGCTAGAATGCAGGCTTCAGGTTTTAGATGAGACAATTTCTAAAGCAAATGAGTTGGCTGAAGAGACTGGCAAAGAAAACTGGGTTTAGCAAGCAACTTAATAGAAGCTCGTTGGCTTGCTCCTCTGCCAACATTAAACCAGCTTGCAGTTATTGTAACGCTAACAACCATTTTTTGGCCCAGTGCAGTCCGTTCGCTCGTCTTGCTGTAATGCAAAGGTTTGAGTTTGTTAAGTCAGCATCTCTCTGTCTAAATTGTCTGCGAGAAGGTAGCGACACCGTAGCGAAGTGCAAATCGACTAGATGTCAAATTTGTGCAAGATCGCACCATAAACTTCTACACCGATTTACAGTGACTGAAAATAAATTAGCGTTACCACCACCAACAGAAAATCCTACTCCAGCGTTAACGAATGATGGCCCATCACTTCACATGCTTTGCATGCGTCGGCTCTAGAAAGGGTATTGTTAGCGACGTCGACCGTAAGCGTTCGAACAAAAAATGGCGAGCACATATTGGCCCGAGCATTACACAAATGAACTTCATTGCTGAAGATCTTGCTCAACGCTTACAGATCCGTAGGGAGGAATCGTGCATCAACTTGCTTGGAATTGGTCACACAAGTAAAGAAAAATATACGCACCGTGGTGAAGTCGAGAATCAATGGTAGCGAGTTTCCGTTCGACTTTTGGATTTTAAAAACCATTTCAGGCTATCACCCTGACCAGTTAGTGAACGTAAAAGATTGGACCCTACCAAAGAACTCCGCCCTTAGCAGACCCATATTTTTATAAACCTCACCGGATAGATATGTTGATTGGAGCTGAGTCATTTTTCGAACTTTTGTCCATTGGCCAAATAAAGCAAGGTCCGATCCATCCCATACCGCAAAAAACGCTTCTTGGATGGATAGTATCGGGAAAATACAAAGCAAATTCCTCAACTCCTCAACAACCGGTTTTTAGCCTGAATTGCCAGGAAGAAATATTAGAATCGATAGATCACAATTTAAAAAAATTCTGGTCATTGGAAGAAGTTGCATCTTCAAAAAAGATGTTGTCGCAAGAACAGTTGTGTGAGGAACATTATCGAAAGACTACTAGAGTACTGCCTTCAGGTCGATTCGAAGTCAGACTTCCATTTAAATCGGATCCAAGCGTTTTAGGCAATTCATTCAAGATAGCCAAACGCCGTTTTTTATCGTCGTTGTCAACGTTCGTATCAAATAGAGTTGCTGAGATTCAAGAATGGTCAGAGGATTGCTCGTGGCGGCATGTACCATTTAAACAGAACCCGGCAGATATTATGTCAAGAGGTGGAGATGTAAAGGAGACGGTGGAATCGATGTGGTTTACAGCTACAGCTCGACTAGCTAATGTTCCTATATCGTACGGCTATTCGCCCATTATACATATGTGGCGTGGATTTCTTTGGCACTATTGAAACGACATTGAAAATTCGTGGTAGGCCACCATACAAGTCCTATATTGCCCTTTTTGTTTGTTTTGCGTCCAAGGCAGTTCATTTTGAAGTAGTATCTAATTCAACTGATTCCATTTTATTGGCATTTCAAAGGTTCGTTGGGCGCCGAAGGTGTCCGCAGATCGTGCACTGCGACAACGCGACGAACTTTGTCGGAGCGAGTCGCCACTTCGCGGCACTGCGGCATCAAATCGAGGACGAGGCGGACGAACTGCGACAATACGCATAAAAAAATGGATGCGTATTTGCGTTCATACCGCCGCGGGCTCCGCACATGGGCGAACTATGGGAGTCAGGTGTCAAATCTGCAAAGCACTGTCTCCTACGAGCGGTGGGCAGCGCGAGGTTAACCGCAGAGGAACTGCAGATCGTCCTCGTTGGAGTCGAAGCCGTAATGAATTTGAGGCCCCTGGGCGCCCCCAGTCAGGACCCAAGCAACGGCGAATCGTTGACTCCCGGGCACTTGTTGACAGGCGGGCCGCTTATTGCCCCACCAGCACCGCGGACCCCGGACCACCAAAGTGCTTGCGATGCTGCCGGTTGGTTGAAGCTGGATGGAGGCCTTTAACGGGCCGGTGTAGCATAATTAGATTAGTAGCTTGCGTAATAATGAAGTCGAGAGAAAAAATTGAAGTCTAGTCTAAGTTAGCATAGGGCGGAGCGGGAGCGAAATAAAAGCTTAGTTTCGCTCTCTTGCGAATTCGGACCGCGATGAGCTAGGCTTAAGTTCTTTTTGTTGAATATGGCGAACTATAACGTCGAGTCGAGTGCTTGTAATTTTCTTTTTCGTCGTTGTGGAAATTTTAGTAAAAAGCCACCTTTAGTTTTTTTGAAAGTGTTGAGATAATAATCTCATTTAACTATATTTTATCTACAAAATTTCATAAGGATCGGCCAACTATATCCTATAACTTTCATAGAACTGAACGATCAGAATTGGCATAACTTTGGTGTCTCTTAAGCTAGAATGATAAGACTTCCTACGGATTCCATTTTGGGCAATCTAATCTGTTATATATCCTATATCCTATAGCCGCCATATAACTGAAGGATCGGAAATAGCACAACCTGAACTGCAAGGGTACATCAACTTCGTCTCCGCCCGAAGTTAGCCTTCCTTTCTTGTTTTGCCATGGCTCCATCTTTACTTTATCAGATTTATTCGCTCCGTTTTTCTAGGCTTCCGATTTGAATTTTACTTTGTCGTTTTCTAAGTAAATTCTTTTTGATTTACTTTAGGTCCAGATACCAACAAATATCTCAGTCACGGTCGCCATGAAGTATCAGAAGGTAAATTTCTTTTCTTGTGTTTTGAATTTTAATCCTTTATTTTCTGCAGAGCAGCAATGGTGCCGCTCCAACGGTTTCATCGTATCTGTTTTTGCATTATTCTTTTAATTCTAAGTAATGCTAAAGCTCGTCGCTGCGCTTCCCACAGACGGCGGCAGAAAATACGGCTATGTATATGTTTGTAGCAACTAAAATCGAACTTGATAACTCACGGGAGTATCGATATCGCTGGAGGTCATCTCCAGTAAAAAAACACACATTGGCCTAACTACTATTACAGCTTCATTCGCCGCTACTGCTTCGTCTTTGTCACTTTTCGCATCTTTATCATTCTTAGTTTTAAGTAAATGTATATAGTGTAGTATGAATAAATAAACATTAAATTGGTGACACCGACTTGATCACTATATACACGCGAGCACCGGTGCTTACAATGGCAAACAACGACACCACACAAGATGACGCCGACGTCTTTCACGATACCGTTACTCGCGGTTTCGACGCAGTTATTAACCGCGTAGTTGTCCGAGCACCCAGAATTATGGCTGTCGCAAATCGAAGCCCAATTCGTTCTAGCAGGAATAACTGCAGACATCACTAAATTTAACACGATCCTGGCGTCAATCGAAGCACCGGTACTGGCCATCGTCAACCAACCAGGCACAGGCACGTACGAAAACTTTAAGTCGTGCATTTTGGAACGATTCTGCGAAAGCGAGCAGAAGAAAATCCAGAAGTTGATTTCGGAGACTGACCTTGGTGACAAGCGCCCCATCTTCTTCCATCTGCTATTTTCATCATATACGCCAAATCGGCGCCAACCAGCAGAACCGTTTTCGAGCAAAAAACAACGCGCTGTTCAAAATTCGTTGCCGGAAGAACAGTTCATCCACTTTACCGGATCGCAACAGTGTCACGACTCCAGGCTTGTGTTGGTACCACAGCGAATTTGGCAACACCGCCAAGAAATGGCGCCAACCGTGCTCGTTTTCATCCGAATCAAAAACCTAAAACAGTCCTCGGATTCGGCGAGCAAATCCGAAGAAGACCACAACACAATTGCCCGCCTCGCCATCAACGACAATTCCCCCAAAACTCATTTTCTCATCGACACCGGCGCCGACATTTCAGTGATGCCACTCTGCAAAAACGCAAAAACTACGGATTTCATCAGCAAATCGACTTCGACGAGCATTAGAACACGAAAACGACGACGAACTACAATCGCTACTCAATTCTGATCCAGAAATACCAACTCACTAACCAAAGTTACCCTTTCAGGCTCAATCAAGCAATTTTAGTACCACGTCGCCAATAACCAGATACGCCCGTTCGTGCCCAGATGCCTACGCCAAACCGGGGTTCAAGCCCTGCATTCGATGAGCCATCCAGGAGTTAAGGCGACGAATAAATTGGTCGGCAAACACTATGTTTGGCCCCACATGGCGAAGGATGTGGATAAAATCGTACGCTCTTGCATCCCGTGTCAAAAAGCCAAAATCCAACGACACACCAAATCGCCACTGGGAGACTATGCCGCCAGCGACGCCCTTTTCGAACACATCAACATCGACATCGTTGTCCCACTGGCATCATCGAACGGATACCGATACTGCCTCACGTGTATCGATCACTTCTCAAGATGGCCCGCAAGACGACACCCCCAACTGCCAAGCCAACCGAGCAGTTATCAAAGTGGAGTGGAAGAATAGGATCGGTGGCTCTGCGAGATCACGTGGTTACGAGTCCATGCCACACCGGCACAAAGATGAGTGAGTGAGCCAAGCTTGCGTGGCTGCTGTGGTAACCGCTGCTTTCGCCGACTCTGCTTATGGCTCTGTTACGTCATCAGTTTGAGGTTAGGTTGCCACGTGTACTCGACCTCTTAAACTCGATTTCTTTCCACTCCTTTTCCCCTCCTTCTTTTCCGACCGGTTGCCTTTGTTTCCGCCAGTGGCGACTTGCCACATTGATGAAAGCGCTACGCGACGTGCGCGAGACTAACCGGCCGGTCACTGATCTGTTCACTATCTATCCATCATATTTACCTTTCAGCAATCTTAGTATTCCCAACTGATGCAAGAGATGTTCCCAATACTGATGTTAGAGATGTTGGAAATTTTGTAAATTCCAAAGCTGTTTTAGCACGTGGTTGCTGCCATCGTTCAATTTACACAGGTCAGTTATTTCACGTCTGGTGCTCTCTCTATCGCAAATTCAAATTAACGACCTGACAATAAGCTAACTTGTTGCTACGCAACCGAGAAAATCTCCAAAACTTCCAATAACGGGACAATTCCTGATCTCCGTTTGCATCTGTCTCTCAGCGCTCGCGCGTACGTATGCCAGAAACAGAGCGTACCGTGTGCAAGAGCGGGGCGATTATATTGCCGTTTTCGTCTCTATGCTCCGCACCCTACACTTCGGATTCGGCATTTCCGACTATTCTTGGTAAAGGCTGATACAAAATAATTTCTTGGTTCTCTCTACTGCTTCGACCCCCACAACCACAGTTAATAAAGCCGAAGCTCGATCGAGGATGCATTAACTGAAAAGTGTCGGCTGATGCATTTCGCCTTCTATTCGTTATGTTTTGATGTCCTTCAAATGGTACACTCCTAGTCGTTTCTCCGTGTCGCTAACTAATTTATAATAAATCGGACTTATCTTCTTCTTAATCTTTGCTTTGACAAATACTGGTGCAAGCTTACTGCTGAACTTCTTTGCCGCATTGCTTTGCGCGAAACTTTGGCATTTGCTTTATGACACTGACTGATCCTCTCCTTAGCCGTTTTCCTAGCTTTCCTAGGTGAACTTCCGCAAAGGCTGCAAGAAATGAAACCTCGTATTATGATCTATTATGATCCAACTTTGATTTAGCTATAGTTATTGTTAATTTTGCCTTACGCAGGTGGCTTGCGATTTCTTCGAGCAATGTCATGTGTGACTTGAAATCTTCGGACAACCATAGCAAATCGTCCAAATATACGAATACTCTCGTGCGCAACGTTGGTGGTATCACAATATCCATCAATCTGCACAGAGTTTGAGCCGCGTTGCAGAGACCGAAAGGCATTACCTTGTACCGGTACAATGGCCTGTTAGGAATCGTGAATGCTGTGTATTGCCGTGATTTCTCTTTTAACGGTATCTGCAAAAACGCGTGTTTCATATCTAATCCAGTAATATAGCGAGCTGGTGGCAAGCGACTAAGAATGCCGTCCACATGAGGTAGTGGATAAGCATCCTTGATCGTGAGCTTGTTCACTTCTCTGGAATCTAAGTATAGACGAACCTTGGGTCCCTTTCTAACAAGAACGCAATTGCTGCTCCACGGACTCTTGGATTCCTCTATAATTCCCAATGCCAACATGTTCTCTACTTCTTTGAACATTAAATCCTCCTTTGCTGGAGAGATCAGCCAGTGTCGCTGCTTGACGGGATTGGAATCTCCAACAACAATGCTATGCTCCAGCACATGTGTTCTCCCTAAACCATTTCTTTCATAGGAAGGTAACTTCGCAATGACGGAATCTAGCCTCTGTTTCTAATTGGTCGACAGTGCGTGAGTTTTAGCTACTTCAAACGCTGTTGTCTCTCTATTTTCCGTTAGTTCGGATACTGACGGCTTTTGTTCCATTATTTTATCAAGTAATCCAAACTCTCCCCAAAAATCTATTTCTAAATAGACATCTTGATTAAGATCTGGTATTATGAAAAATTCGATTTATTTCTTGAGATCCCGGTACGCTATCTCCGTTCTGATTCTTTCCGTGACGTTGCACTCCTGCAATCCTGCCTGAACACTTGAGCATTTTCGATTGAGTTGCTAATTCCTTGGCTGCTCTCCCGCCTATGCAACTAATGAACTCGCCTGAGTCCAGTAACGCTACGTATCGATTCTTCTCTATTTCAAACTCTGTGTATAGCCTGTTATCTGAGTTCAAAAAAATCGCCGAAACTAACTTCAAACGACAAGTCTGAACTACCCTCCAAAATCGTTGTATTCTTGTTTTGATCGTCTCGCCTCTTTCGCACAAGAGTTTACATTTCTAAGTATACGTTCTCTTGCTGCCGTATAATTTGCGTCGGTAATATGATATGGCTTGAACAGTATTTATCTATCTGGTAAGGTTTTGTTAAGTTCGTACTCCCGTGGAAGCGGACTTAACATAAATTCTGTCTGAGTACTATTATTGGATTTTATTGTCTTGGATGCGACGCGTTGACGTGGTTCGTCGCATCCCCTCTCTGGTTTTCCGATGGGTTACACTTTTGACATCGGGGCTTGTAAGTGTCTTTGGCTCCGCATCCATAGCAAAAGATACTGCGAACGTCGAGACAGTCGTCGAAGCGATGTCCGAACTTGTCGCAGTTCCAAAAATTGCTTTCGTTGCACTGCTGCAACTTCGCTGAAACCTTCATGTTCAAAGTCTGGTTCTAGTTGCGAGACTATAGGGCACTGATGAGAGCTGTTTTTCCCTGTTTGAGATCGCATCTGTCTGCAAAACTGCTAGTGGGTATGAACTAAGGCTGCTTAGCTAACGCTTCTACTCGATAAAGAAATTCTTCTGCTTGCAATCCCTCCTTTGTACCATCGAACTTAATGTGCCAACTCTGAATGATACTTGGTACTTTCTCGGGCTGGACTGCCGAAAAGGATCTACCTACTTGATGACCGTATAGGTGGCTTTTCTCCCCAGATACTATAGCTGGATTTTCACTGCCGACCTGTGTGTTGTTCTCAGACCTGCGTCTGTTAGGGCTGTGGGGTTGGTTCGTGAGGTCTTGCTCCAGTAGCTGCTGCTGTGTTTGCATAGCTGCTTGAACTACCTTGCTTATCTCTACAATATCTACTCAGTGCGAAGGCTTTGTTTCAGGCATTCTGCCTCGTGATTCTGTCGGTTCGACCTCAGCGTCATTCCTGTGCGCTGTATAGGTCCTCTTCTTGGTACTACTGGCCTACCTCTACGCAATCTTGTCTTAGCAGGATTACCGCTTGGATTTGAATCTACATCTACCAAATAACTGCCGGATAGTGCCGTAACGACTACGCATTCTGCAGCTGATAACTCCGCCAACAAATTGTTGCGCGATAAGGAAAGTTGCCGTGCATTTGGTGTAACACATGGGGCACTGGGTCTCTGGCATCAAGCATTCTCGTATACATTGATTATGGAACGTGTGACCGCAACGCGTAGATGCTTTAAGCTCCTTTGCTACTATAGGCATCGTACATATTGCACACGCCGTCATGTCCTCGTTGGTGGCTGCTGCCAGATTCAATTTACTGTGTCTAACTGACATTTTGCTTGTAAAAACTACAAAAAGTTTTCTTTTTCTTAGGGTCTGTGCTTTGGACTGATGTTTACAGTATAACTCCTACTGTTGATTCCCTGAATCCTACTTATTTTAATAAAATCATCAAAGTTAATTTAGCGGCTGAATTATGGCTTCTTTGATCCGGTACCACTCAATCGAAGTATCTCCGAAGGGTGTAACTCCACAATAAATATTTCATGCTTCCACCGCTAGACTGCAAGAAGTTATCCGGTATGAAGTGTCGGCTTGATCTAGTCGACCATTCCGATTATCTCGAAATAAGGTGCTATTCCTAGATACAGAATCCTAAATCATCTCATCAATTCCACAAGAAAATCTTCAGCTAAATCTCATTTCCAAGTTACGAAAGTCGCTTTAATCACTGTTGTCACGTGGTCGTCCCGATCCGTAAATACTCGAATCGCGGCCGCAATTCCTATGCGCAAACATTCAGATACCTCCTGTCAGACTCTTAGCTTGTTCCTAAACGCTAAACTGAAACTAATTACTTAAAAAAACCTCTGAAACAATAGAGCAACACAGTGAGTCTCACAACTCACTTTCGGGGCCTACTCCTAACTAGAATCCTCGCTTCAACGTCCGCTCAAATCGAGTAATCGTAGTCATGCATTCTTTATAAAATGTCCTCAGGCCCTGCACGTTTGGGCGTCAAATTATTATATGTAGTATCCAGTTAGTAAAAGCAAGTAATCGTACGCTGCTGTTCCTTTTCGCTTTACCACATCGTTAAAAAAAACCTGGCTGCGAAGGGGCTTACTGTCGGTATTCACCCTGGGATCGACGGTTCGTCTTTTCCCACGGTGCGTAGGAGGTTTCGGTGGCGTGCACTTCTTGCGTTGCTCGGTTCTAAGCTCGTCGGTACGGTGTGGGTTCTTCCTAGCTTCCTACATAACACCACTCTACTCTAATAATTATTTAAGTGCACTTCACTGTTCGTTAATGATCGGACAAATATTTGAATTGAGACCTGTTGGAAACGGACGGACACGGGTGTATTGAGGATCAGGAAAACTTTCGCTTGATCAGGGTGGCAGAGATGTTGTACGCTCCCCTGGTCTTTACTCTCCCTGCCTTGATACCTCGATGTGAATCTATTTGGTATCCCTAGAGTAATGTACTCTACAGACTCAAACGACTTCGGAGTTTCCTAAAAACTGCATCACCATAAGCCCCAGACCCAGATAATACTCTTCTATTCCATTATAATATACATTATCTTTACTAAATCAAATCAAAATACACTTCATACGCCTTTGCGCCATATCAAAATATAGAAAACTCAAAAAGAAATTAAGAAAATCAAAATTAAAGAACAAAGAAATAATACTACAAATTCATCTTACTTTAATTTAGCCTATCTGTCATATGTACCAATTGTCACCGCATTCACTAATATATGTCACATTTATATATATATAGATTGATATATATTTACTTTTTGCGGACTTACGCTCGTTTCCGGCGATGCAGGTTCGTTGGGCCCATCGAAGATGCAGATTTCTGTAAAAATGTTGCATCTTTCGTTGCAAGTGAAGGCTGGTGGCGGTCTGGTGGTGCATGTGCAGTTACATTTAAACTAAATGAAAATAGAAATTACCCTAAATAACTATCTCTAGCAAAATCTTAATTCTAATTTTCTAACTCTTCTAACTCTAACTCTTTGATGTTCCCAATACTGATGTTAGAGATGTTGGACATTTTATAAGTTTCAAAGCTCTTTTTGCACGTGGTTGCTGCCTTCGTTAAATTTAATCTCTCTATCGCAAATTCAAATAAACGACCTGACAATAAGCTAACTTCGTTGCTACGCAACCGAGAAAATCTCTATAACTTCTAATAACGGGACAATTCCTGATCTCCGTTTGCATCTGTCTCTCAGCGCTCGCGCATACGTATGCCAGAAAGAGAGCGTACCGTGTGCCAGAGCGAGACGATTATATTGCCGTTTTCGTCTCTAAACTCCGCACCCTACACCCCCATTGGATTCGGCATTTCCGACTATCCTTGGTAAAGGCTGATACAAAAAAATTTCTTGGTTCTCTCTTCTGCTTCGACCCCCACAATCTCGAAAGTGTCTTCCAGCCAAACCCTACCTCAAATTCATTCCTCCTGCCAGTCATTCAGCCAGAGGCTACCCCTCAGCCAACTGCATCTTCATTCCGGCCAAACGAAATCGAAAAAGTCATAAAAGGGCTAAAACCAAAAAGAGGTCGATTGCAAACTATTTAATGGTATCATTAATCTTGGCTATTTCCCAAAAAAGTAGAAGAAATGCATCATTATAATGATACCGATGCCTGGAAAAGACCTCACAACTCCATCATCGTACAGACCCATAAGCCTTCTATTTTGTCTAAATTGTTTGAAAAATGCTTGCTAACTCGCATAATACCGCATAATATCTGAAAGCTTGCAACATTATCCCGGCACATAAATTTTGCTTCCGAAGAAACCACGGAACTATCGAGCAAGTGAACAGATTAACATCTGAAATACGCTCAGCCTTCGAACAACGAGAATATAGTAGCTTAATGGTTGGTGAGTTTGGCTTAATGGACTCATGCACAAAATTAAAATGTATTTGTCAACATACATCCACAAGCTACTGGAATCATACCTCTACAATAGGGTATTCTCAGAGAGATGCAACGCAGATACTTCGGGCGGCTACCTCATCAAACCAAAGCGCCCTCGGCTCGTGTCTATAAGTTTTGTATACTGCGGATATTCGTACGAACGCACAACTAACAACGTCAACGTTCGTCGACGATACCGCTATCCTTAGTCGCTCCAGATGCCCAACGCAAGCAACAAACCAACTGGCTCACCATCTAATAGTAGTGGCAAGGTGGCTGTCCGACTGACGCATTAAAATAAATGAACAAAAGTGTAAACATGTAACGTTTACTCTTAATAGACAAACATGCCCTCCGCTTTCACTAAACGGTATGCAGATCCCTCAAGCTGACGAAGTAACGTACCTTGGCGTCAACCTTGATAGACGACTAACCTGGCGTAAGCACATCGAATGCAAGAAGATACTCCTAACATTGAAAGCCAGCAGCCTCCACTGGATCATAAGCTACTACTCTACAATACTCCTAAAGCCAACCTGGAAGTATGGCCTCCAGCTGTGGGGGAACGCGAGCAGCAGCAAACACATCAAACAGCGCGCACATAAAAAATTTTAAGAACTATCACTGAGGCACCTTGGTATGTTCACAACGAAAACATTCACCCGGATCTGGGAATCCTCGCAGTGAAAGACGAAGCCCAGAAGCAAAAAGAGTCCTACAACAAAAAACTGAACCCAAATTTCCTTACTCGGGAATTGACTTGGGTTTCTAGCGGATCTCGCCTGCGACGCAACGACCTTCCAACCCAGCAATCGATTTTTAGAGCCGTTTAACTCTGTATCAGTCAATATGACTTTTAGTTAAGTATATAGTAGGTAGATACCATAAAAGTACAATAAATAAAAGACTTGACACACCTCTTGTTAGTCTCGCAAAGAGAAGATTCAAGAAATAAAAGCAAAGTATAAAAAAAAAAAGTTCGTAAGTTGATTAGTAAAAGTCTACTACGATAAGAGGGGAAGTAAAGATTTGCATCCCAATTAAGTCTCCTAAGAGCAAAAATAAGGAAGTTATTTTTGTACAGATTCAATGTGATCTTGGTGTACTCCATATTGAGGACTCCAGACACACGATTCATACTCAAGAATCGGACGGACCAGTGATGTATATAACGTTTTAGTTATGTACGGGTCATTAAATTCTTTTGACCATCTTTTAATGAAACCAGGCACACCCATAGCTTTATTAACCATAGTACATTGTATATGGTCGGTAAACTTAAGTCTCAAATATAATAGGACACCTAGATCGTTAACCTGAGTTAATCGTTCTAAGGCGTTCCCATAGAGAAAGTACATAGCCTGGTGAGGACTAAATCGGTAAAAAGACATGAGTTTACATTTCGATCCATTAAACTTTAGGTTATCCCTAAAGCGAAACACCAATTTTGTAGATTATCCAAATCGGATTGAAGTCTAGACTGGGCGCTAATGAATTTATACTGAAGGCATAGCTTAACGTCATCAGCGTACATAAGTACAAGTGAATTAGTTAAGGCAAGGGGCAAGTCGTTAATAAACAGTGCAAAATGTAGAGGTCCAAGATGGCTTCCTTGGGGCACCCCAGATGTGGCGCGGACTAAACGCGAGGTAACATCTTTAAAGAAAACACGTTGGGTTCTAACAGATAAGTAGCTCGAAATCCAGATAAGAAGATCAGTTAGGAATCCCAAAAGACTGAGTTTACTTATAAGAAGCGAATGGTTAACAGAGTCAAATGCTTTACTGAAGTCAGTGTATATGACGTCTGTTTGTAAGCCATTCCAGAAACCATCAGTGATAAAAGATGTTAGCTCCAATAAGTTGGTAGTGGTGGAGCGGCGCTTCATGAAGCCATGCTGGCACGGAGTTATTATTGAACTACATAGGTGTTGCAAATGTGGAGTGATAAGTTTTTCAAAAAGCTTTGGAATTGCTGACAATTTAGAGATGCCTCTATAATTAGCAGCGTCGGATTTTTTCCCTTTTTTATGCAGCGGAATAATGAAGGATTCCTTCCACATAAGGGGAAAGATCGAAGTTTCCAGCGATAGATTAAAGAGTTTAACGAGCGGTTTGCACAGTGCCTTGGCGCAGTACTTCAGAACACAGCCTGGTACTCCATCAGGGCCTGGCGAATACACGGGCTTAACCTTAAGAAGATCCGATAACACACCACTTTGATCGAAAGATGGGCAAAATATAAGGTTGGATGATTGGATATTATAAGTATAAGGCTGAGCTGAACTGCTGCTAGGTGAATACGTAGTTTGAAAAAACTGTGCAAAGAGATCGGCCATTGCCTGATCAGTGTTCGCATAAGAGTTCTTAAACGTAAGCAGTGGGGAAAAAGATACATGTTTACGCTTAGCGTTTACAAAGTTATAAAACTGCTTTGGATCCTGAGTAAACTGAATCCTGCAGCGGCGAATATAACTCCTATAATATTCTGCGTTATGCACGGTGAAATTGGACCGAGCTACTTAGTATCTTGAATAACTAATTGTACAGCCAGATAATCTATGTTTGTTTAGAAGTCTACTCATACTATTCCTTAAATTTATAAGGTACCTTGTATACCAAGGCAGATTCGAAAAATGAGTTCAAAGTGTAATAAAATTTTTGTAATGCGATGTTACCATATATCATCGCATGCCAGTAAATCAGACCAATCAAATTCCGAAATTAACTTATTTAATTTCATAAAGTCAGCCTTACGAAAGAAACGAACTTTCTGAGATTTAACTGTAGACTTAAGGTCAATAAAGTAATTATTTTCGATTGAAACCTCAAGAATGGGATGATATGGATCCTCAGGGTTAGAAAGGGGCAAAGTTCTGGAAAAAGTAATTCCATCAGGATCAGAAACGAAACATAAGTCCAACAGCCGACATACAGAATTTCTAACGTGGTTAATTTGCCCGAGTGACATGTCAAACATGCTCGCAGGGAAGTCATGGTGGGAGTTACACTGTAAAAACGGTGAATTATCAAAATTTGACCCAAGTTCTGGGATATTAAAGTCACCCGGAGCTATCAGCTGGTCACCATCAGACAGACAATCGAAAACCAAACGAATAGCGGACAAATGTTGCCAGTATGTTGGCGGTTCGGACGAAGGTGGTATGTACGAACAGGTAACATACAAGGATTGATCGGATAAAGTTATTTTGATGCAAAGAAATTCAAACCAAGTCACCAAACTCTTGATATTTTACCTCTTCAGAAGCGAATTGGGAGTCTACAGAAATTAGCACTCCTCCTCCCCTTCGCAAAGTTCTAGCACATCTAAAAGTGGTGTACCTACTAGGAAAAACTTCGGAGCTTAAGATCTCCGGCTTTAACCAAGTTTCGGTAAATACAATAATGTGGGATGCAAAAAAAGAACTATCAGAGGAAGATGAGGTGGAAGGTTGATCAGTGGCCTTAACATGTGGGAGTTTTACACCCACAGGTTTGGTTATCTTTTTTTTCACCGTACTTGGCTCATGTTCTTGGACGAAAATGTTCTCTGGCCAGGGCACACGTATTTTGAAAGATGACATATGCCTGGTGTATGAATATTTGAATTTTCTAATATCCACCACCTTTATGTCGGCTTTTGTGTGCTTGTGTGTTTTGAATGCTGTGTATTGCCGTGATTTCTCTTTTAACGGTATCTGCAAAAACGCGTGTTTCATATCTAATCCAGTAATATAGCGAGCTGGTGGCAAGCGACTAAGAATGCCGTCCACATGAGGTAGTGGATAAGCATCCTTGATCGTGAGCTTGTTCACTTCTCTGGAATCTAAGTATAGACGAACCTTGGGTCCCTTTCTAACAAGAACGCAATTGCTGCTCCACGGACTCTTGGATTCCTCTATAATTCCCAATGCCAACATGTTCTCTACTTCTTTGAACATTAAATCCTCCTTTGCTGGAGAGATCAGCCAGTGTCGCTGCTTGACGGGATTGGAATCTCCAACAACAATGCTATGCTCCAGCACATGTGTTCTCCCTAAACCATTTCTTTCATAGGAAGGTAACTTCGCAATGACGGAATCTAGCCTCTGTTTCTAATTGGTCGACAGTGCGTGAGTTTTAGCTACTTCAAACGCTGTTGTCTCTCTATTTTCCGTTAGTTCGGATACTGACGGCTTTTGTTCCATTATTTTATCAAGTAATCCAAACTCTCCCCAAAAATCTATTTCTAAATAGACATCTTGATTAAGATCTGGTATTATGAAAAATTCGATTTATTTCTTGAGATCCCGGTACGCTATCTCCGTTCTGATTCTTTCCGTGACGTTGCACTGTGCATCGTAAGCTGTTCTAATCCTGCCTGAACACTTGAGCATTTTCGATTGAGTTGCTAATTCCTTGGCTGCTCTCCCGCCTATGCAACTAATGAACTCGCCTGAGTCCAGTAACGCTACGTATCGATTCTTCTCTATTTCAAACTCTGTGTATAGCCTGTTATCTGAGTTCAAAAAAATCGCCGAAACTAACTTCAAACGACAAGTCTGAACTACCCTCCAAAATCGTTGTATTCTTGTTTTGATCGTCTCGCCTCTTTCGCACAAGAGTTGACATTTCTAAGTATACGTTCTCTTGCTGCCGTATAATTTGCGTCGGTAATATGATATGGCTTGAACAGTATTTATCTATCTGGTAAGGTTTTGTTAAGTTCGTACTCCCGTGGAAGCGGACTTAACATAAATTCTGTCTGAGTACTATTATCGGATTTTATTGTCTTGGATGCGACGCGTTGACGTGGTTCGTCGCATCCCCTCTCTGGTTTTCCGATGGGTTACACTTTTGACATCGGGGCTTGTAAGTGTCTTTGGCTCCGCATCCATAGCAAAAGATACTGCGAACGTCGAGACAGTCGTCGAAGCGATGTCCGAACTTGTCGCAGTTCCAAAAATTGCTTTCGTTGCACTGCTGCAACTTCGCTGAAACCTTCATGTTCAAAGTCTGGTTCTAGTTGCGAGACTATAGGGCGCTGATGAGAGCTGTTTTTCCCTGTTTGAGATCGCATCTGTCTGCAAAACTGCTAGTGGGTATGAACTAAGGCTGCTTAGCTAACGCTTCTACTCGATAAAGAAATTCTTCTGCTTGCAATCCCTCCTTTGTACCATCGAACTTAATGTGCCAACTCTGAATGATACTTAGTACTTTCTCGGGCTGGACTGCCGAAAAGGATCTACCTACTTGATGACCGTATAGGTGGCTTTTCTCCCCAGATACTATAGCTGGATTTTCACTGCCGACCTGTGTGTTGTTCTCAGACCTGCGTCTGTTAGGGCTGTGGGGTTGGTTCGTGAGGTCTTGCTCCAGTAGCTGCTGCTGTGTTTGCATAGCTGCTTGAACTACCTTGCTTATCTCTACAATATCTACTCAGTGCGAAGGCTTTGTTTCAGGCATTCTGCCTCGTGATTCTGTCGGTTCGACCTCAGCGTCATTCCTGTGCGCTGTATAGGTCCTCTTCTTGGTACTACTGGCCTACCTCTACGCAATCTTGTCTTAGCAGGATTACCGCTTGGATTTGAATCTACATCTACCAAATAACTGCCGGATAGTGCCGTAACGACTACGCATTCTGCAGCTGATAACTCCGCCAACAAATTGTTGCGCGATAAGGAAAGTTGCCGTGCATTTGGTGTAACACATGGGGCACTGGGTCTCTGGCATCAAGCATTCTCGTATACATTGATTATGGAACGTGTGACCGCAACGCGTAGATGCTTTAAGCTCCTTTGCTACTATAGGCATCGTACATATTGCACACGCCGTCATGTCCTCGTTGGTGGCTGCTGCCAGATTCAATTTACTGTGTCTAACTGACATTTTGCTTGTAAAAACTACAAAAAGTTTTCTTTTTCTTAGGGTCTGTGCTTTGGACTGATGTTTACAGTATAACTCCTACTGTTGATTCCCTGAATCCTACTTATTTTAATAAAATCATCAAAGTTAATTTAGCGGCTGAATTATGGCTTCTTTGATCCGGTACCACTCAATCGAAGTATCTCCGAAGGGTGTAACTCCACAATAAATATTCCATGCTTCCACCGCTAGACTGCAAGAAGTTATCCGGTATGAAGTGTCGGCTTGATCTAGTCGACCATTCCGATTATCTCGAAATAAGGTGCTATTCCTAGATACAGAATCCTAAATCATCTCATCAATTCCACAAGAAAATCTTCAGCTAAATCTCATTTCCAAGTTACGAAAGTCGCTTCAATCACTGTTGTCACGTGGTCGTCCCGATCCGTAAATACTCGAATCGCGGCCGCAATTCCTATGCGCAAACATTCAGATACCTCCTGTCAGACTCTTAGCTTGTTCCTAAACGCTAAACTGAAACTAATTACTTAAAAAAACCTCTGAAACAATAGAGCAACACAGTGAGTCTCACAACTCACTTTCGGGGCCTACTCCTAACTAGAATCCTCGCTTCAACGTCCGCTCAAATCGAGTAATCGTAGTCATGCATTCTTTATAAAATGTCCTCGGGCCCTGCACGTTTGGGCGTCAAATTATTATATGTAGTATCCAGTTAGTAAAAGCAAGTAATCGTACGCTGCTGTTCCTTTTCGCTTTACCACATCGTTAAAAAAAACCTGGCTGCGAAGGGGCTTAC
>JAJJHT010005108.1:613483-670323 GCA_021223865.1 Drosophila pandora | reverse complement strand
AGCATCCGAAGCAGTATTTTAACTTTGTAAACACTAAGCGCAAACATGTATCTTTATATCCTTGCATAGGGTATTATAATTTTGGTCAAAAGTGTGCAACGCAGGAGACATCTCCGACCCTACGTCGGTCTGTCTGTCTGTCTGCCTGTTTCTACGCAAACTAGTGTCTCACTATATCCGACTATCGGACTATATCCGATAGCCACCATATAACTGAACGACTGGAAATGGCACAACCTTAACTGCAAGGGTATATCTTCGGCTCAGCCCAAATTTAGCTTTCCTTTTTTGTTTTTTTTTTTTTAAATGTTGCTTTTATTTCTTGAATCTTCTTTTTGCGAGACTAACAAGAGGTGTATAAAATCTTGAATTTTGAACTTAACTAAATGTCATGTTTACTGGTACAAAGTGAGACGGCCCTCAAAATCCATTGCTGAGTTCGTTACGTCGCAGGCGGGATCTGCTAAAAAACCCGAGTCAATTCCCGAGCGAGGAAATTTGGGTGCGAAGAAAGTTTTTCTTTGTAGGACTCTTTTAGCTTATGGATTTCGTCTTTCGCGATGGCCAGATCCCGCTGGATGTTTTCGTTTCAAACATACCCCAGTGATAGTTTTTTGATTGTGTGCGCTGTATGATGTCTATGTTCCAGTGGAGGCTGCTGACTTTCACTTGTAGGTGCACCTTTTTGCATTCGATGTGCTTACGCCAGGTTAGTCGTCTAACAAGGTGGACGCCAAGGTATGTTACTTCGTTAGCTTGACAGATCTGCATACCGTTTAGTGAAAGCGGAGGGCATGTTTGTCTATTATGAGTAAACGTTACATTTTTACACTTTTCTTCGTTTATTTTAATGCGCCAATCGCTACTTTCCACTACTATTAGATGATTACACAGTTGGTTTGTTGCTTGAGTTGGGCATCTGGAGCGACTAAGGATAGCGGTATCGTCGGCGAACGTTGGCGTTGTTAGTGGTGCGTTTGTGGGAATATTCGCAGTATACAAAACATATAGACACGGGACGAGTGCTCTTTCTTATGGAACTCCAGCCAGAATACCCTAATGTAGAGGTATAATTCCAGTAGCTTGTGGGTGTATGTTGGCAAGTACATTTTAATTTTGTGCGGAAGTCCATTAAGCCAAACTCGGTCGAAAGCTTGAGATACGTCGAGAAAAATAGCGCTACAGTATTCTCGCTGTTCGAAGGCTGAGCGTATTTTGGATGTTAATCTGTTCACTTGCTCGGTGGTTCCGTGGTTTCTTAGTAAATCACCACCGGGAGCTTTTTTTGGTTTTAGCCCTCTTATGACTTTTTCGATTTCGTTCGGCCGGAATGAAGGTGCAGTTGACTGAGGGGTAGCCTCTGGCTGAATGACTGGCAGAAGGAATGAATTTGAGGCAGGGTTTGGCTGGAAGACACTTTCGAGATGTGTAGCGAATGTTTCGTCTCGGTCTTTGTCGCCGCGAGCCCAGCATCCCGAAGAGTTTCTTATCGGGGTGGTCGTTTCGATTGGGGCGCTGAGATTTCGGTGGGCCCTCCACAGAGGATACTTTGTGCTTGTTGGAGAAAGATTCTGGATGTATTCTGGATGTTGGAGAAAGATTCTCAGCTGTGCATTTTCTTCCTGTTGGTGAAGAGCCTGGTCGAGTAATCGGGTTGCTTCCTTAAGGCGTTGCTTTGAAACTGGTGATCTGCTGTTTTGCCAATCACGACGCGTGCGCCTCTTTTCTCGAACGAGCTGTTCGATTTGTAGTATTTGTTTTGGTCTGCTTCCTTCCCTTGAGGTGTAGAGATTTTAGCTGCCGCAACGAGTACTTCTTCCAGAGCGCTCGTAGTGTAGACAGTGTCCGATTCTATGTTAAGCTCCGGGGCGAGTTCTATGTGGAGTTCCAGCACTCACGTACTTTTTGTGTTTAAGCCAGTTCGTTTTGGCGAAGTCAGACTCAGGGGGTGATCGGTTATTTCTGGGCTTTGAAGAAGCGTTAAAAGCACAGGCGAATGGTCTGATGATTAGTCCGAGACTGCTTTGGCATTTGTTAGATTGCAAGGTATGCTTTTTTGTCATCGCAAAATCAATGAGGTCTGGGAGCTTGCGTGGGTCGGTTGTCTAGTATGTGGGACTTCCAGGGGAAACATAGTCCAGTTTATTTCTCACATTTATAATTGCATTGTACAATTGCCTTCCTCTGGGAGTCACTAGACGTAATCCCCAGTGCGTATGTTTGGCGTTGTAGTCTCTTGCGGCTATAAAAAGATCCCCAAGTGAGTTGTAGAAGTCCATAAATTGTCCTTCCGAGATTGAGAAACGAGGATTAAAAGGCTTCCGTTCCTTGACTGAATTTGTATCGATGTGGCCTGCAAGAAGTTTGTTTCAAACCTTTGTGAATATGGGGTTTTAAACGTTCTCTGATTAGAACTCCAGTTCCACCGAGTTTTCTCGGTGCTTTCCCATCTGGATGATCTGTGCGGTAAAGTGTAAAGCCTTTTATTTGAAAGTTGTATTTAGTTGTAAGATGCGTTTCCACCAGTAGCATAACGTCTATATGGTTATCGATCAAGAATCGTGACAATTCTAGTTTATGCCCTGAGACACTATTGGCGTTCCACATTGATATTCGTAGAGTCTGCATAGATTATTTAGACTGTTGTGCCACGAGCAGCTGTATTACCATGTTCTGGTTTTGAACAAGTGTTTGCATGGTCGTTTTCATGAATGACATAAGCTCCATCACACTTTATTGGAGGGTAAGCATCATAGTTTCCGTGCTATGTGGCTGTTCTGGGCCTGTTGAGCGCTTTGTGAGTTAGCCTGATTTGGGTTTTCCATTTCAGATCGTAGAGCATCGGCATAGGAGTAACTGTTGGTGGTGTTTAAAAGACCGAATGAGGACCTCGCAGCTTTGGTGAATAAGACGTCTGGCGTAGCTTTTTATGAATTGTACATATTCTGTGGATTTTGGTTGCGCGTTGTGGTCGCTTGACGCATGCGACTCTTCAACTCCTTGTACAGCATACATCCTCTATAGTTTGCCGTATGGTTGCCTCCGCAGTTTCCACATTTCTTCGCGGTACTGCCCTTGTTTGTATTGCAGTAAGTGGAGTTGTGGGAGTTCCCGCAGACTACACAGACAGCCTGAAGTGTGCAGTATGACCTAGTGTGTCCATACTCTTGGCAGTTAGTGCATTGCACTGGACCGTTGCGTTTATGTGGCTCTTTAACTGTGATTCTCCAATGGAAAAGATATTGCAGCTTGTAGATTGGGTGGACTTCGTTCTTCTTCAGCGACCTGCTTTCTGGCTCGAGCTCGACCTTGAAGAGTGGTTGTGGCTTTTTATCTTTATTTAGAATGTTAATATATCCGCGGCGGTAACATCGGGTTCGATTGCCTTTACTTCCACTTTTATGCCCTTGCTGCTTTTCAGCTGGTACGTGTAATAGTTTTTCTGAGCATTGTCCAGATATTTGGACGCGATACGGAAGAGCTCTTCAGTCTTGGTTTGCACATTTGGTGGATGTTCCCTTTGATAAGCGGGACAACATGAAAGTTGTCACCGTTCCCGATCAACGCCGCAATTCGGTTGACCAGGGCACTCGAGTTATTCTTCCTAATATAGATTGGAGGGGGCTTGCCTCCGCCAGTAACCTCCGCCAGTAGGGCAAATCTGTTACTACTGGATCTTCCTGGTTCTTCGTCGATCTTCTGGACTCGATCTTCTTCTAAAGTTGTTGTTTGTGTAATCGCTGTAATCGTTGATGTTGCGGTATTTTGAGTTGCAGTGGATGTCGCTGTGGTTGCAGAAGTTGCAGCACTGCTTGTTGTTGGTGCTAAATTCGGTTCCGCCATTGGAGGGGGGGTTTTACACTGGGAACTCCATGACGCGGTAGTCGGAGTGAGCAGAGCGTGCGAGCAAAACCGTGCCCTATGGCTTTCAGCCGGCTTGCTCTTATTCGCCGATTTTTCCATTTCGATATCGCGGGTTAAAAAGTAAGAGTAGAACCCGTTTCTTTGGTTCACTGAGCTTCTACGCTCGTTCTTTTGATCGTTGCTCAATTGCATGGCACTTATTTATTTAAAACAATGTACCAGTTTTTTTTGTTTTAACACATCACAACTGTTAGAAAAAGCTTGTCTATTGCTTTTTATAAATTGTGGTTAAGCGTCTTTTCGCTTATATTTGGTTACCCCAGATTTTTTTTCTTATGTTGCAGTTTTCCCGGTGCTCGGGCAAAGTCCGTCCGCTCAGTTCGGTAGTTCGACGGAGATTGAAAATTCTCGAATCGAATTTTTTCGCACACAGAACAGTTTTTATTCTTCGAGTATATGATATATTGTCTTCATGCGCAAGCTAAGGCATGAGGCCGTCACCTTTTCCACAGGACTACCGTCCACAGAGATAGTTGTCCGATCCCGAAAATTTTGCGATCAAACTTAATCTGGCTGAAGTCATATTCAAGGCTCCGAGTAAAATGCATAGAAGCAGATAAATATGCTTTATTTCGATCAGCTCGTCATCCTGATTAAGAATATATAATATTTATGTAATTTATAGGGTTGGAGACTATTCCTTCAGTGCATTACAAGAATCTGTACACCATTTATTTCTTACTGTTATATGTTTTTATAACATTAACATTCTTAACATTTATAACATTATAACATTAAGTTTCTATTTATAGTGTAATCAATTTTAAGTATAAGAAAAGTAACAAAACTTAAATTAAATTAACAATTTATAAATGATAACAAAAAAAAATTAAAAACTTTAATTTAATAATTTCCTCAACAATTTTGTTTCACATGAATAGCACATTTTTTTTAGGTAAATTTAACAAACTCAAATATTAGAAAGTATGTTTTTATTTAATAGTGAATATTATAATATATATATTTGTTAATTTAATAATGGGTTGAGCCCCCCTTATTCAATATAACCTCGTAGATCCTGTTGGGCAGTGAATCATATAGACTTTTAATATAGTCTAGGGATATTGTAACCCAGGCCCTCTGACTGGCGTCAATAAGATCTTCTTTGGTTGAAAATTGTTAGCCAGACTCATAAACCTTTCTGGCCATCCATCCCCAAACAAAATTCGATTTCGTCAGAAAAAGCTACTTTCGTCTCCGAATTGAACTTATCGTCAGAAAAAACTACGCGCTTCCACTCGATACACCATGACATATTGACGCGGCAAAAAGTCAAGCGTGCTTCCTTTCGTTTGGGGTTAAGCGGGGGTTTTTTTCTTAAGTTTTAAACGCTTAAGATGATTAGCTTTTGAAATAACTCGCCAAACAGTAGTTTTGCTCACGTCAACACCTGCTTTTGCCCTTATCTTGCTCACAGAGTCATGAGAATTTGAGGCTTCCCGCAGAATCGCACGCTTATCTGTGTCGCTAAGGACACTACTTTTGCGACGTTTCATATTTTTTCCATAATTTTGTTTGTTCTTAATAAAATTGTAAACGACCTTTCTGCTTCTTCCAATTTTTTTCGCTTTATTAGCTACAGAAAGATCACAATCAATGTAGCTTTGTATTTGGATATTTTCCTTGTGACTTAGTGACGTTCTACGACCCATAATTACACAAAATTATTAAACTATGTTTAAAATTCACAAATTAATAAAAAAACGTTTATGGTTTTATCTCTTTGGCTGCTGAAATGACAATAAATCTAAAATGTGCTATTCAAGTGAAACAAAAAAAGTGCCAGTTATTGTAGCAAGTTAAAAAGAAAATTACGGTAAATTTAAACATTACATTTCCAAACTTCTAACTTTTGTGGAAAGAGAGTAGATAAGGACACGAATAAAAATGAGCAAGAATCATTCAATTAGATCAAGCAATTGTTGAGAGACAAACAAGTAATTATAAAAAAGTCGGTGCGTAACGTAACTAAAAAAGTAATGCTCGGATCTAAATAAAATTTTGCACACATCTTTTATACAATAAATACTTGCGGATGAACGCTTTTTTTTAATTTAATTTTTTTGACCATTTTTACAGGCAATAATGGGCTGATTTTTATGTAAAAATGGTACCTCCGACTTTACAACCGCGCCAAAAATTCAAAATCTCATATTTATCAAAATGGTTTCGTTCATCCGCACAAGAAACTATTATTTTGAATAAATCAATTCAATTTTTTTATTTCCGATAACACTGTAAGGCCAGACTTTACGCACCGCAAGATAATAATTTTTTGAAGCGACTCCGGCGGACTACCCGTCACGGGATAAATAATAATTTTTTCTTAAAAATACTCTCCAAATATAAAGATACTCTCCAAATATAGCCATTAATCGTGTAAAAAAATGGAATAAATATATTCACTCAGAAATTAAAAAAAAACAAGAAAAGGAAAGCTAACTTCGGGCGGAGCCGAAGTTTATATACCCTTGCAGTTGAGTCACAGTCCGCTAGGTGGCGCCACGCATCTTATATTATTGGATATATAGCAGATCGTATATAGTCGGCCGATCCTTATGAAATTTGGCAAATCAGATTATTTTGTCCAAAATAGAATCTGTACCAAGTCCCATCTTTCTAACTTAAAAAACACCAAATTTATGCCAATTCCGATCGTTGTATGACAGCTATAGGATATAGTCGGCCGATCCTTATGAAATTTTGTACATAAGATATTTTGGTCAAACATAACATGTGTGGAAAGTCCCCACTGCGTTGCACACTTTTGACCAAAATTATAATACCCTCTGCAAGGGTATAAAAATTGCAAAAATCTGTTTTTTTCAGCCTCTGAACCCATCCTGCCCCCTTAAAAATATCACCTTTTAACTTTGCACACATCCTTCTTTCTTTTGCACGCAGTATATAAGTCGGCACGTCCGGGATCGGCCCACTATATTCTATATTTGCTTATATTTGGTTGATCGGAAATTAATCTAACACTGTGGTATTCGTTAAGATGGAAGAGTGGAACTTTCTATGGAGTTACAATGACTTATATCTATCGAATTTTTGGATTATAAAAATTGAAGTTATCGAATATAAAAAAGTGCCGGCACTTGCAATTAATATGATTTGAAGTTAGTAAAGTATTATGAATATTGCAGCAAAAAATCAATTTGGACAAAAATGGTCTTAACCGCCGTCATTTTGCAAAAAGGGGTCGATAGAGACATGTTAAAAAGAGTTCCAATAAAGAAACTGTATTACTCCAATGAGCTCAATTTCAATTTCAATACTGATACTATTCCAAACAAAACATTGATTTTTGAATTTCAAAGAAACGAATCCAATATGTAACTTTTAATATGAACTCTAAATTAACTACAGAGACATTTCAACTTCAACTCTAAGCCCTAAGAAATCTTGTCTTTCGTGCTATTACATTCCTCGAACTTTTCTCTCAAATTATCACTTGTTTCGGTTCTACCCCAAACATAATTTCACTCGGTATTTCGTACTGCGGTACTGCGATGCAAGATGATGTTTGGCGAATATTAAACTTTCTCAATTATCAAATTTCAATATATCCCATTCTAAGGTCAGTAGACTTTATTTACACAAATTTTATAAGGGATTCTTTAAAAAAAAATAAATAAAAATCCCATGCCGCCAACTATAAAGGTATCCCTACATTGTCAGCTGTTGCGGCCGCTCGAGCAGGTATGCAAGTGTTGTGCGTATGCTGACGACTTGCTCATCAAAGTTGAAGACCAGTCGTGTCAGTGCTGTTAAAAGGCTTCTTGTCCAGTCGAAGTCTGGGAGGCATTAGACCCCCGATTATCAGGATCGACGTCTCCAGCATAAGCACAGGTAAAGTAAATGGGCGTGACCGTTGGTGAACGGTTATGCTTCGCACCGAACTTTGCCAATCTGAAGAAACAATTGAGCAACAAGCGGATCGCCTTTAGCCAGAATGAGAATCCATATTTTTATTTAGTTGGGGTGCATGCCTGTGTGTCGCACTGTCCTTAAGGAGGCATTGCAAGTTTTTTTTGCGGTAATTAGAACAGGGAACAGGGCGAATGGTGATTAAATCAGTATCGACAAAATTCGTGCATGGAAAAGATTCCGTGCACCGCCGGGGTGATCCCCGAGCTTTATGGTATCTAAAACTGGGAGTGCTTCGTTTAGTTGCACGACCTGCTACCAAGGTGATGATAAACTACGGAGATGGTGCTTCAACTCCGCCTTGTCAAAAGTCCTTATGGATTGATGTACAAATATGTTTTTTAATAAAAATTAATATATTAACAAATTTAAACTCCAGCATTACAGCATTACAGAAACTGTGTTCCTAATTTCGGCACAATAGGTCCCGAAGTTTTGGCGCAATGACTTTGAAAACATAAGTTATATCGCTTCAAAGTTTTTACCACTTACTAAAAACCCCTCATAACTCATACTAACTCATACTTATAACTCATAACGTAGCGTATTCATAACTTTGGTAATTTTGCCGTCTTGAACATCATTAGGGAGTCATGGTCTTTCCGTATTTATGAAGAGTTTTGGCTGTCGTGTAGAGACAAGCTTCTACTCTACTCATAATCGGCAGCAAGACACTCAAACAACGTACGTGTAAACCCCTTCCTTCATCCTAGAAGAAATAATGGTGCAGCAATCCTCCTCTCCTTAGCTATGTTAAAGAAGGTTGAAATATATTATGGCTATTTTTTATTGACTTATAGAGGTTATAATGATGGTACAATTCGAATAAAACTGCATAACAATTATCAATTTCATTTAAAAAATATATACAAACATTTACTTACGTTTTGCCACGAACATCAACAAATTCACCAACGCGGTAATGAGCGACATTCAGCGACGTTCCTGGGTCGCTGACTCCGGCGAGACTAAAAATCGTGCTAACATTTTTTTTGGCATCACACTAGATTCATGAAATATTCCACAGTATTCTTTAGTTAGCCAAATAGGGTTTATATTCCCAGCTCCAACAAGAAGGCAACCAAATTTATTAACATTTTTTACATTTGGAAAATGAGCTGGTGAATATTTTTCCGGTGGAATGTAGCTAATAATATGATTGTCTATAATCTGCAACAACGTAGTACGTATCTTTTCGCCGTTATTAAGCCAGAGCGGATACTCTCCGATTTTACGTGCTATTGTTCCACATTCTTCTTGAATTTCTGCGATTGCAGTCGTCGCATGCAGACGTGTTTTTTATTGTGCTCCGGGAAAAAATATTCAATAAAATCATAAAAGTGCAGTGACTGCTCTAAGAAATCTACAATAACGCGAAAAGACGCTTTTTGCGATGAAATCGCTAATGTTTATATTGATTAATTAATTAATTAATTAATATAAAACACAACACTTAAAACTCAAACTAAATCAACCTCGACTGCAATGAGCTTAAACGACGTTCGCACACAACGTCAACGTGAGTAAGACGAGAGACGGCTCTCAGTACAAAGAAACAACGCGTACTTCTCTTTTAAAGCAACCGAAAACCATGCAAGCTCCGATCAAGCGCGGTCAATTACCCCCAACTTGACCGAATTCTTAAACGTAGAGAGCGAGAGAGCGCGTTCCTGCTCCCCCTCGATACCATCGATGTCTCTGCAGCCAAAGAGTGCAGTAACTAGCACCTCAATTTCTTTGACAACGTCAACAGTAACAACAACAACAACCGCAACTGTATCGACAGCGCGTTTAACGACGTCATCAGCTAGCAGCGCAAATAGTAATACGTCCGCGCTGCCCGAAAACCAAAACAAAAACAAAAACAATGACTATATTAAGCCGGCTGTGCAGACTGGCATGGATCGCTACATCCAAATCAAAAGGAAGCTGAGCCCCCTGAATTCCAAACGCAAAATAACCCGTGGCAATGCTAGCCTAGTAGCAAAAGAAACGCCCATTAACTCAAACCGATTTAAAATCTTGGCAGACGCCGATGAGGTTGAGGCGGTCGAATCCACTGAAGTTGGGAAAAGGAAGCCAAAACCTCCGCCTATCTATATACGCGAAAAAAGTTCCAATGTTCTTGTCAACAAAATTATTGAGCTTATTGGTAAGGATAACTTCCACATAATACCCCTTGTAAAGGGCAACATTCAAGAAACAAAAGTTCAAATGAAGTCTGAAGATAACTACAGAGTATTATCAAAATATCTTACCGAGAATAAAAAGAACTTTTACACGTACCAGCTAAAAAGCAGCAAGGGCCTGCAAGTCGTACTTAAGGGCATAGAGCCCGAAGTAACGCCTGCAGAGATAAAAAAGGCGCTACAGGAGAAGGGTTTTAGCGCCAAGACAGTCTTTAATATCCTTAACAGGGATAGAAAGCCGCAGCCACTATTTAAGGTTGAGCTCGAACCAGAAACCAAGCTCCTGAAGAAATACGAAGTGCACCCAATATACAATCTTCAGTACCTGCTGCACCGCAGAATTACAGTTGAGGAACCGCACAAACGCAATGGCCCGGTACAATGTGCGAACTGCCAGGAATACGGCCATACAAGGTCATACTGTAAACTGCGCCCGGTGTGTGTAGTTTGCGGAGAGCTTCATGACTCCGCACACTGCCCAGCGAGCAAAGATGACAGCAACTCGAAAAAGTGCGGCAACTGCGGTGGCAATCACACTGCTAATTATAGAGGATGCCCAGTCTATAAGGAGCTGAAAAGTCGCATCCACCAGAAAGGAATAGCTGCCCGCACCCAAAATAGACAGTTCACGGCGTCCAGATCAAACCCTGAAGTCTTCTTCTCGACTGCAGCCAGATCCTCACTAGGACCCATTAACTTTGACAAAAATGTGACATACGCAAGCGCCTTAAAATCAGGACCGGCGACACCTGCCTCAAGAAGCTCATTTCTGCAATCAGCATATCAAGAACCGAACACGGCTCAGCAACATCAACCAACAGAGCAGCCAAAAAGCAACTTTGAAGCTATGATATGCAGCCTACAACAAAGCCTGACGGAATTTATGTCGTTTATGCGCACAACTATGCAAGATTTAATGCGAAACCCAAATCTATTGATTCAAATGCTGGTTTCACAACAATCCAAATAATGGCTTTCCTACGGATATCTACGTGGAACGCTAACGGCGTTTCGCAACATAAACTTGAGTTAGCTCAATTCCTACTCGACAATCACATCGATGTAATGCTGCTTTCGGAAACACACCTTACAAACAAATACAATTTTCAACTACGAGAATATTCATTCTACGGAACAAATCATCTAGATGGTAAAGCACATGGTGGGACTGGAATTCTAATCAGAAGCCGCATAAAGCACCATTATCAAAACAAATTTGCTAAAAACTACCTACAGGCCATATCAATAAATATACAACTAAATACTGGCAACCAACTTACACTAGCCGCCGTATACTGCCCCCCTCGCTTCAATATAGCTGAAGATGAGTTTATGCAGTTTTTCAACACACTTGGAGACCATTTCATAGCAGCAGGAGACTACAATGCCAAGCACACACACTGGGGATCCCGTCTCGTGACTTCAAAAGGGAAGCAGCTCTATAATGCAATTATCAAAGACAAGAACAAGCTCGACTATGTTTCTTCTGGCACACCAACATACTGGCCGGCAGACCCAAGGAAACTACCAGATTTAATAGACTTTGCGATTACCAAAAACATCCCTAAAAATCTGATAAGCGCCAATTGCCTATCGGATCTTTCATCTGATCACTCGCCTGTCCTGTTTATTCTACTGCGACATCCAGGAACATTGGAACAACCATTAAAATTGACCTCACAGAAAACCAATTGGGTTAAGTACAGAAAATATATCAGCTCACACATTGAGCTAAGTCCTCATCTCCACGATGAAGCCAACGTAGACAGCTTTGTTAATTCACTTGAGTCTGTACTCGTCTCTGCAGCTCGAGCCTCAACATCGCAAACTATAAATACACAAAGCAATAAAAAGACAAATCTTCAAATCGAACAGCTCGTCCTCGAAAAGCGGCGTTCACGTCGCGAGTGGCAATTCCACAGATCGCCATCTACTAAGCAAAGCTTTAGACATGCCTCACGTCAACTTACTAAAGCCCTACAGCAAGAAGAAGCTTATGTCCACCGCCGCTATATAGAGCAATTGTCAACTTCTAGTACAAAACACTCACTATGGAGAGCTCACCCAACTCTAAGCTCACCGAAAGAAACAGTGATGCCTATTAGAAATTGTGAGGGTACGAATATGATTTGTTTAGGAAAAATAAACAGAAAAGTTAAACTCTAAAGGTAAACAAACCATAGTCGATAGTTAGTAGACGATAGTTAGTAGTCGAATAAATATAAGTCGATAACAGATCGCTGTTACAGCCCTTTTAAGCTGTTAAGGCAAACAATCTGGCAACCCCGGCTATCTGGCAATTTTGACAACCGAATTTCCGCTTGATTGGCGTGTTCTTTCCGATCAAAACGCCAAAGTGAAAAGTTGTCTATAACGCAAAATAAATAGTGAATATCACCCACGTCGAAATTGGAATAGTACCGAACACGGTACACCAGTGAGACTGAGAACAGCAGCCGAACGTTGGCTGTGGATGAGCCCCGCCGTTCGCCGCTGCACGTGGGTTGTGGTTGTGGCGAAAAGACTCCAGGTGAGCCGACTAATATGTCGCTAAGTAGAGTAATAATAAAGGTGTTCTAGGAAGTGGTAGCAAACCCCCCCCGATCGTTTACGTAGCGCTCACCAAAAGCCTACGTCAAGCAACCGATCGAGTTTCGACCCAGAGGTCTACGGCGGAGACACCGCGTGGATCATCGGCCAGGGATCCAGGAAAAGCTTTCCTCGATCAGCCCCTAAACGTGCGCGAACCCGGTCCAGACTCGAACCACGATAGGCGAGGTCTGTGACCGGCGACGTGTGCGTGATTGGGGCCGCAGAAGATCAGGAGCGTAGCTGGAACCTGGCCAACCCAGGAGCGTGGAGGACATAACCTCACTTTCCGGCGCAGAACCGCATGTTCGTTTGAGCCGACCGCATTTAGCCCCGACCAAGTGATGGGCTAAGCCGACGATCGCTGAGGCAGACATCTCGTCCATAGGGACGATTCAACTATCACAACAACAACTAGGAGAGAAGCGCGACAAGCTTTGCCAGGATAATGTATTATTAAGTAGAAGTTAATTTTCATTAGTTTGTAAATCATTTTGGATCGTACATAGACTCATCTTTTGTTTTCTGTAGAGCATTGATAAGAGGCACATGTACATCAAACTCCATAATCTAATTCGCTTTTAACCTGATCACCCCAAAACATCCAGCGTTCTCGTCTACAGGCCTGCGGACTTCGAGGGATGGTTTCGTGAGTAAACATTGTCATGTAACAAACTTGATCATGTAACAGTGCCTCTAGAGGAAAACATATGAATAGTCAGTCCATATCAAAATGATTGGGTAGACGATATAACATAACTCCTACTTTACATTCATACATATAATTCTTTATCCACACATTTTTACATTATATTCCAATTTGTTAATCAAACTAAAGTAAACTCATTTTGTAGGATTAGGACCAATTAGGAGTAAGGGTTTAGGTTAAGCATGAGTCTGAAGAAGAAGCTATTATGATTTTGTATTGAAGTTTGATTTTGAAATGAAGTAAATTTAGTATTTTTATGGGCACCTGAGCTGATCGATTTCAATATGGGTAAGGGCACCAGCAATCCGTTGTTGTTTCTTTACAGGTAGGGCGGGCAAAGCAGAAGAACCTCACCACCTTAGTTCTTCCAACAGCAAGGTTTCCTGTCTCGACTTCGTATCCTTCCAGAGGACTGTATCCCCTTTCCTAACTCTGTCTACAAATTTTTATTGTGTGGCGGTGATGCTGATTAGGAAGTAACCGACCCCCTTGCCTCATCCCTGAGCTAGGCCGTTCCCGTAGGCAGAGTATGCAACCAGTCGGTATCCACTACACCGTGTTCGTCACAAAATCCCACAGGCGGCTGGGCGCGCAGCGATGCAGACAGAGCCAGCACGTTTGCCAATCACCTTAAAAATATCTTCCAACCAAATCCGGCCACTAGTGCCTTTACTTTGCCGACTTTACCATATGAGCCTCAGCTTCAACATGAACCAATCGAGTTTCGCCCAAACGAAATCGCTAATATCATCAAAAACCAACTAAATCCGAAAAAATCACCAGGCTGCGACCTCATAACTCCCAAAATGATCATTGAGCTTCCATATTGCGCCGTCTGCACTATCACCCAGCTTTTCAATGCCATCGCAAAACTTGGCCACTTTCCAGAGAGATGGAAAAAGTCAATTATAATAATGATAGCAAAGCCGGGAAAAGACCACACAATTCCCACGTCGTATAGACCTATAAGCCTACTTTCATGCTTATCTAAACTCTTTGAGAAATGCATTCTGACTCGAATAAACACATACCTAAGGATCCAGGAAGGAATCCCGTCACATCAGTTTGGGTTTCGTGAAAAGCACGGAACAATTGAGCAGGTCAACCAGATAACAGCAGAAATTCGGAATGCATTCGAAAAACGTGAGTACTGTACCGCAATATTTCTAGATGTCTCTCAAGCATTTGATAGAGTCTGGCTAGAAGGTCTAATGTACAAGATCAAGAAAATGCTCCCTTGTAATACCCACAAGCTTTTAGAGTCTTACCTCTACGACAGAAAATTTGCTGTGAGGTGCAACACTGATATATCTGACGAATTCACTGTTGGAGCTGGAGTTCCTCAAGGAAGCGTACTCGGACCAACATTATATGTTCTCTACACAGCAGACATCCCGACAAGCACACGATTAACGACATCTACGTTTGCTGATGATACAGCTATTCTTAGCCGCTCAAAATGCCCGATGCAAGCAACTGCGCAGCTAGCTCTTCATCTGGTGGATGTTAAAAAATGGCTAGCAGACTGGCGAATTAAAGTAAACGAACAAAAATGCAAGCACGTTACGTTCACCTTGAAAAGGCAAAACTGCCCGCCCCTTACGCTAAACAACACCCTACTCCCGCAAGCAAACGAGGTAACATATCTAGGAGTACACCTCGATAGAAGACTCACATGGCGTCGGCACATAGAAGCTAAAAGAACCCACCTAAAGCTAAAAGCCAGCAGCCTTCATTGGCTTATCAACGCTCGGTCTCCCCTTTGCCTTGAATATAAAGTCCTGCTGTATAACTCGGTACTTAAACCTATATGGATGTACGGCTCCCAGTTATGGGGGAATGCCAGCAATAGCAATATTGACATAGTCCAGCGAGCTCAGTCGAAGATCTTGAGAACAATCACTGGGGCACCGTGGTACGTTCGCAACGAAAACATACATCGCGACTTAAACATTCTTCCAGTCAAAGATGTGATCGCAGAACAGAAGGAAAAGTACTTTAGCAAGCTATTGTCGCACCCTAACCACCTGGCGAGAGGTCTAACAAGGTTGAGTAACCAATCACGACTTCGTCGCAATGACCTACCCACCCAGCGACCGTCTTGAGGAACGTGCAACCAGAATGCAGTCTTAGTCTACTGTTAGTTAAATGTTAATGTTAAGATTTGAAAACTTATTGTTAGTCTCAAAATTAAGAGAAGATCCAAAAAATAAAAGCAAAGTTTAATAAAAAAAAAAAAAAAAAAATTGTTCCACGTCTTCTATTTTTAGAAATCACGTTACTGGGACTTCAAATTGAGGCTTCGGTTTTCATCAAATTTTTTTCATAAACTTTTAAGTTGTTGGAAACATCTGCTTCGTTGTAGTTTTCACGAACTAATTGCTTTATAAAAACTTTGTTGTCGGATGTTTTTGATTCTCCGATATTCTGCAATATTGAATAATAGAAATGCTTTAGCAGAAACTTTAAAATGTACTTAAAGTCACTTAAAATTGTTTGCACAGAGCTCCGCCGCAGTTCATCAGCATTAAGCCTGGTACTCTAGGCTTACAAAAACAAATTGTTTAACGCTAATAAGATATACAACTGGGAAAATAAAATTAACACCTCTAGCAACCACTAAGTGGTCACCGTACTCATAATTTTAACAAAATAATAATAAAAAATTTATTTTAATGGAACTCTGTAGTTTTGATATACCGGAAAGCTTTGCAATGCCACGGTAGTTATCAACATTATCTTTTGACCCTTTTTTATGAAGAGTAACCACCTCCTGGGTAAGGCCAATAGCTCAACCGATAGATTCAACATAAAAGTTTGTGGTCACAACAACACAACAATTTTCGTATACAGCTCGGTACTAATGATAAGCTCGGTTTCCAAATGATAAGAGCAACCAACACATCATTTAAATTAAATTTCTATAAATATACTGGGTGTGTCATCTCGAGCTTCGGTCTATACGAATACTGAATAGCTTTGACGTTGTGAAGCGATTGGCTTGTGTAGGTACGTTTTGAACACGTCAATTCACTTCAATTTGAACCATGAATAACTTAATAGCAAAAGAACGTATCGAAGTGGTGACTTTGTTTATCGAAAATGGGCTTTCAATAGTGAAAATGCAGCGTGCGTATTGAAGAAAGTACACAGGCAAAAAAGCGCTTTCCGACAATACTATTCGTCATTTGGCTGAGAATTTTTTTAAGGAATTCGGAATGTTCCCGTAAAAAATACAGATACGAAGCGCATTTCATCCTGTCTAATGGCGACAATAAACAGAACTGCCGTCTCTGGTGCACTGAGAATTCTAACGTCATTCATGAGGAACCATTATACGACCAGAGAGTGAAAGTTTGGGCGGGTATTTGTGCCTCAACCATCATTATTCTTCTTAAAAAATGGCAAAACTGTCGACGGCAGATGCGTAGAAAACTTTCCGTTTCAGCAGGACGGGGATCCATGTCACACAGAAAACGAAACCAAGGAGTTTTCTTTTTGTGCCGGATTTCTTTTTGTGGGGCTATCTAAAAAGCAAAGTATACACAAGCAAGCCCAAGACCATCTCAGAGCTCAAGGAGAGTATTCGCACCGAAATGCTTAAAATGCTCGAAAAAAGGACACTTTTTACCATCAAGAACAAAGGTAGTCACTTATTCGATATTGGATTCAAAAACTAACTCAAATGAATTGTAATGGATCAATCTAAATAAATATAGCACAACAATCTAAATAAAAGTTATTCAATATTTTCATATCGAAGCTCGAAAAGGCGCACCCTGTAGTAGTTACGGAAAGACTTATTCAGAACTTAAAATCCCTTTTTATATTTTTAAGCCAAGGTGGTTTAGATGATGTCGTGGGCGAAGATTCAGGCACAAAATTTTTTATAGTATTAAAAAGCTTCAGTGACATTTTCCATCTCACTAATTCTGAAAAGAAAACTCCAGTTCATATGCATAAAAAACTGTCTGATACCAATGAAAATAATTTTTAAAAGAACTGCTGTTGTGGTGGAATATTTTGACTAACAAACTATTTTGAGAAACGAACGTGAATCTTAACCGAGACAAATTCGATTTTAGATGTGTTATGGCACGATATCAACTCGGAGGAAAAGTAAGTTTTTCTAAGATATTAATAAGCCAGCTCTCGGTTAGAGCTATAGCTTCAAAATCGAAAAAAGCACATTCTGAGAGCAAATGGAGAAGGCTTTTATTAGTTTTTTTAAAGTGTATGTTGGCACCTAGTGCCAAGACCTACTACCCTATATTCACACTTAGTAATCTGATCTAATCAAGGGTCATCAGCATGACGCAAAACACAATAATCAGACCCACTAACCTATTGGCACACCTTGTAATAATTGGCAACAACCATGAAACAATATCCAACCTAATAACCCAGCACTAGTAGACGGCGCCATAAGCGGAAATCAGCGGGAAGAATGACCGAAGCAACCAAAGCCAGCTAGCTAAGCCGAAATGCATGTACAAGCAATACATTAACAAGCAATATAAGTCATAAGACTCTCGCATTAACATTGGCATTAACACGTTCATAACATTGACCTTCCCTAGACTTTGTTATGTATAATTTAGCATTTTATATAAGAATTGTTCTTCTGAAATAAAGATAGTGGCGAATACAGAGTAGATCGGTTCGTACGGCAAGGTACGGCACTTAAAACCAACCTAGTTCGAGTATTGCTCCCGTGAAACGGACCACAAGTAGGACCCTCGTTACCCACCCTACTTCGAGTGTTGCTTCCGTGGGACGGGACAGAAGTAGGATCGGCCATTACGGAATCAGCCGAAACCCCGTACCAGTACTTGAGGAGAACCAACCCAAAACCCAAAAAGTATCTCACATCAATTCCAGCCTGATCACAGCATTCACCCGGTCAACCCGATCAGTCCCTTGAAGAATCCAGGTACATTTTGTCAGAAGTTGACTAGTGGCCGCGCAACGCTCTACGGACGAACAGTGTATCAGCAGAACTGCCTACCTGCGTGTCTCCTAGTAGATTGTTGGGATTTGTGCCAGCATCAAATATCGTAATTAGCGGTCCACTGATTGCCCGTTTTCAGCAGTTTCATATTCTTTGATTCTCCCAGATTCGCATGCGCTTTGTTGTTCTTTTGCAGCACTGCATGCACATTGGGAGTTTTGGTGGAGCTTCTTCTCAAGCTCTTAGTTTTATGCACGTGTTACTCGGCATTTTTTGGATTGGACTGCATTTGTTTTGTGGTTAAATTGACCTAGTGGCATCGTGCATAAGGTCGGATAAAAGCAACGCATTCCGAGAAACACTAGCTCTAACAGTCAGTTGACTGCTAGCAGTACGGGACTTCAGTGCGAGTAATTAGTGAACCGCGATCTATGATTGGCTGCGGTTGGTAAAAGGAGTCTATAGAATCCAGAACCCTCAGTCTGAATCCAGTAGGATGAGTGCACATCATTCGCTACCCAATTTTCGGGTCGTAAATTAAAAGGAGTTATTTTGTTATTTAGCATCTTCCCTCGGAGGGAAGAATAGAGGAGAAAAGCCAACCCACAGGAGTATAAAACGCGAAACTCAATACGGTGGTCGGCTTCGGTATAACCCTCACAAAGCTGAGTCGCGATGGAATAGCTCAATACATGATAGGCTAGGAGCAGAAACAAAATATAAATAGAAAAACAAAGAAACGTATTTAAAGCGAATACACTAAGTTACTTTAAGCCAAAAATTACTTTTGAACATATGAAAAATATTTTTTTTTTGTCCTTTTTTTTGTTTCACAAAATAAGAGTAAAGTCATAATTCTGGGTATAATAGTTTATCATTTATCTTATCTGGGATTAAGTAGGGAGCTTACACGTGTGTTGCTTGAGTGTCCTGCTACCGATTATTGAATCCGAAAGCTTGTCTCGAAAATAATATGTGTGAAATTTCCCGATAAAAAATCAGAATGTCATGTCTGCGCAAAAACACGGCAACCATAAAAGGGGAACTCTCCATAAAAGGGAAAAGACCAAAATTTCCATGCACGTATTTAGTCGATCGTGATTCAAGCACTATTCGCCCTGTTCTAAGGGCATATAAAATAACCGCACTTACAGCTCTTGCAAACATATTCAGCTTATGAAACTTATTTAGCCTATGAAACCTATCGCACAATATGAACCCGGCACTGGAGTTAAACCCAAAATCTAGTTGGTCGACAACTAAGAGACATTTGGAATGAACCCGTAAGTGACCAGTACATTTACATTCCTATCCCACCGGACTTGTCAGTCTTTCAAGAAACATTCATGCAACAAAACCTTCCATTCACTTGGCTCTTATCTCTCCATATTCCCCCATACATTTCACCCTTCCTAAGCTGGTGGCTTACGGCTCCACACTATATCTCCAATACAAGGGGAACTGCTTCAACCAAAAATTGTAGTACCTTCGTAGGGACAATGCGGCACACATGCATGCACCCCAACTAAATCACCCTTTGTACACAATGGGTTCTCATTCTGCCTTAACTCTTTATACGGCCTCGCTACACACAGGCGATCCGCTTGTTGCGCAACTGTTCTTTCAGATTGGCATAACCTTCCACCATGGGTCACATTACCAGTTTCGCATACCTTATGCTGGAGCCGTTGAGCCTGATAATCGGGGGCTTAATGCCTCCCAGTCTTCGACTGGACAAGCATCCTTTTAGCAGCATTGTCACGACTGGCCTTCAACCAAGATGAGGAAGTCGTCAGCATACGCACAACTTGGGTCAAAAAAGCTTACTGATTTTAGAATGGGATAAACATATTAATTGAAATTCAATAATTGAGAAAGAATACAGTTTGGGAAGTTTACTACGTAACCCTCTTGTATTCTGATAGGTGAGTGTTAGAGAAGACATTAGTTTTTTAAAACTAAGGAAGATGAAGTGGAAGGTTGGTCAGTGGCCGTAACATGTGGGAGTTTCACACCCAAAGGTTTGGTCATTTTTTGTTTTTGTACTTGGCTGATATTTTTGGCAGAAAATTTTCTTTGGACAAAATCTGGCGGAACAAATCAGGCTTGAAGCTGGCTTGAACATCTGCAAGGGCACACGTATTTTGAAAATTGACGTGTGCCTGGTGTATGAATACTTACATTTTTTAATATCCACCGCTGACGGCTTTTGTTTTGGCTTTGATGTAAGCCGAGATATCAATCTCAGAAGTATCAGAGGCAAGCCGGGAAACACAAATGTGTTTCGATGGTGGGATCACCTGCAATGGTTTTGGTGCTGCCATAACTAATACTTCGACATCAGTAAGTACCGGGGGTCCGGACGGTTGATTACCTTGTTTGGTGACTTGTTTGGTTTGAATTATTGGGTCTGGGATCACTTGAAGCGATGCCACAGAGGACATATCGGACAATTGCTCATTAATTCTGAGATATTCGGAAGCAGAATTTTTCTCAGGTCCGGCCCTTAGGGTGGCCAGAGATATAAGCGGCTGCATAGTTGTCGGCTGAGCCGGCTAATGATTATTTACCACAAGCTCATCACTAAAAGACGATTTTTTACGCTTTGGAGACTCATTTAGTAGTTGAAGACTACTAAACTGTGTATCGAGCGCGCAGAGTTGGTCATTGATTTTACAAAAACCACTAATCAACTCCTTAAATCCGCTTTTAGTCTGGCTCATGAACGATCTCATTTCGTCCTGAACAGCACGACAACCGTTACAGCAAAAGTGGAGACCGGACCTACGTGAGATTGCATCCGAAACTGAGGCCGTGAACCCGGCACACTTAGCGTGTAAAACGTTTTCACAGAGCCAGCAGTGGATAGTAGGCTGGGAAGACGAGGTTGTCTTATTACAAGACTTCAACACACAAACCAATTTAAATTCCATAATTTTTAAAAATTTTAAATATTAATTTATCAAAAATTATTAAAGTACAATAATTAATTTATTAATAATATTGATGAACCTTGAACCACTGTACCAGGGAAACGAAAGGGGGAGATTAAAGAGAGCAGTTAGTTTAAGTTAGAAAGATTCAAAGAAAAAGAGATAAGATTCTCCATTGAGCGAAAGTAGAAGCAATAGAATAGAAGCGACACTGTAAGAGATGAAGAAGCAGAGCAGAGCTATGTTTGGAAGAAAAATTAATCAAATTATTATTTTCCCTATTATATCACTGCACACGCGAAGCGATACGCATCTATAAATTGCAATTTGTTTATTATTTTTTTTGTGAATCGAAATAAACATCGATTGTTTATGGAAAGCTAATAACCAAATTGTATGAAAACGCAGTGCGCTAAAAAAAAACACAGTTGAGTCGCAGGCTGCTAGGTGGCGCCACGCATCTTATATTATTAGATATATAGCGGATCGTATATAGTTAACCGATCCTTATGAAATTTGGCAAATCAAATTATTTTGCTATAAGAGGAATCCATTGAAACTCCCATCCTTCTAGCTTGAAAAACAACGAAGTTATAGCATTTCCGATCAATCAGTTATATGGCAGCTTTAGGATATAGTCGGCCGATCCTTATGAGATTCGACAAATCAGATTTTTTTTCCCAAAATAGAATCTGTACCAAATCCCATCTTTCTAACTTAAAAAACACCAAAGTTATGCCAATTTCGATCGTTCTATGACAGCTATAGGATATAGTCGGCCGATCCCTATGAAATTTTGTACATAAGATATTTTGATCAAATATATCATGTGTGGAAAGGCACATCCCAACTCTCTAACTTAAAAAACATCAAAGTTATGGCATTTCCGATCAATCAGTTATATGGCAGCTATAGGATATAGTCGACCGATCCCGGCCGTTCAGAGTCCAAGCTTAAGAAGCAAAGGTTTTTTTTTTGCTGCTTAAAATGTGTGAATTAAATCTTTACATGTGTGAATTTTTCTCACTGATAAAAAGCTAGGTGTACATAGTTCTTTTGCCTAGTGTTTTTGTGAAACCAAGCCTTGTAAAACATATTTTGTCCCATGCACTTTAATTCCTCGAATCTGATTTATGAAAAGCTTTTCCCGACCTTTTTATTACCGTTAACTTTCCCTCTTCTAACACTTCTTTGTCCTTAAACCTTTTGTTTTCCTTAGTATTTATTTGCTTGTGTATGACATACATCTTGTCGTCCCTTTCGTAGTTTAGAGGTTCCCTACGCTTTTTGTATCGGCTGAGACTAGTTAAATCCTGTTTGTATTTAATCAACCCTCTCACGTCTCCTTAAATCTCATCTTTAAAATTGCTTAACTGCTGGTAGTTAATCCTAGAAGAGCGATTTTAAAATATATCCATGGGTTTTTTATTAGTTATCGAGTGGACAGAGATGTTGTATCTGTACTAGTATAGGTACTACGTGTAGGTACTGGTACAGGTCTTGAATTTTGGTGCGGATCTCAGCACTAACGGTCTTGTTCACAGCTTCGCCCATTAAAACTGGTTGGAATATGTATGACTCTATATATATCTATATCCAACGCGTCCTTGATAGACTGGGAATGTTCACAACTTTGCTAAAAAAGGCAACATGATTCCGGGAGCTAGGATGAGGAGGTTAAGTCTCTGTTTATGTGGGCATTCTTTTCTTTGAGGGTACCAGTATTCCGTCGAAAGTTTCTAAGCCTAAGAGAGTACATAGATCGTTATAAAAGAGGATACCCGAGGATTAAAAAAATTGGCCTGAGCAGTTTGGGTAGAAAAAGGAGTGGGGACTGATAAATTTACTATTCGCGCCGGTATCTATGAGAAATTGCAGTTTAGCCCCCTCCTTTGTACTATACTCCCTGTATGGTACGCTAATAGTCATTGACAGATATGGTGACAAATTGCCCATAATGATATGGTTAAGAGAAACGACTTACGGGACCAGGGCGGCCCGTGTCAACCCTAAAAGATACATTCTGCAAATCTAAGCAAAATGAGTAAGCTTCAGGTAGGCTTTTCGGACCACGGACTATTAGAAGTTTCGAGGCGTCGACGTTAAGCCCTCTGACGATACGTCCGAAGCTTTGTCCCTAAACGTTTCAATTAGGGCCCTGGCCACGTCGGGATTGCGATCACCTTCCCCAACTTGTTCAATACCAGAGAAAAGTGACTGTTTACCTCTATGTATAATTCCTCCAGGGTTTTTGAACCTTGAGTCAACTGATTCAGTTCGTACTCTAAGGTACGAACATTTTTTTATCGGCATATTGTAATGCCAAAACTCGTTTTATTTCCGGCCAGTAATCGTCTGGAACGCTGCATGCACACAGCGCCAGATCAGCTTCGCCCCGGATTATTTGCCTAATGTGCAAAACTATGGAGCGATACAAGGGTTTGCCTATAACGATCTCGTCATCGCTAAGGATGGCCTGTGCCCGGTTGGTCCAGGACACACACTTCCCGCATTCCCCTTCAAACATGTGCAATTCTTTCAAGGTTGTCATTCCTTTTAATTTGTTATGCTTGAGCAGGACATTAATGTTTGCGTCGAATTTACTCAGGGTTTCCTTGATCTCCTCCGTTGTTATTTATTTTATATTTATCTGTGAGATATAAAAGATAACACATAAAAAGGAGTGTGGATTGATAGGAGGATCAGACTTCCTTGCAAAGGTGTATTTCAAAGGTGCAAAAAAGGTTAGAGCGATAGAGGCTTACGGTATTTTGTGCGAGAAAAAAATTCTATACCCACTCAGGATCAATTAGCTGAACTTGTGGTTGTGGTTTGAGGTTTTTCATAAAAAATTTAAATATAAGCTGCGTATTGCATTGCATATTAAAAATAATTTAAAAAACGGTTCAATTACCGTCGGTATGTTGATTGTAAGGCGTTTATTCCAGGCGTCTGAGATCATTTATAAAAGAAAAAAGATATTAGTTACGTGACATTTGGTGAAAGGAAAAATTTATTTTTAGATTTTTATTTGATTTTATTTATTTAGTGCGGAATTTTCCTTTTTTTTAATTGGGTGGTTAATGTTTTTTGGGGTTTTCTTTTGGCGATCTTTATATTCTGGCTGTGCACGCCGTATGTTCGTATTCTTCCGTTTTTGCGTAAGCCTAATAAAGTTATTTCTTTGACGATCGCAATTATCTGCCACAGTGGTTATCTTTTTATTGAGTGATAATTCAACATTTTCACTCGCGGTTAATGTCACTGACTAGCCGCCGCAGTGTTTGTTTGTCCTGGGAAAGGAATGTTAATCGCAATTATTACCAATTTTAATGCACTCATTAAAATTAATGAAATAATACATTTAGCGTCACAACCCAAAATGTGCCGCCTTGGGTCAAAAAAAAAATTGTATATAATTTAAGGTGACCTGTTCTTACATACCACCTTCGTCCAAACCGCCAACATACTGGCAACATTTGTCCGCTATTCGTTTGGTTTTCGATCGTCTGTTTGATGGTGACCAGCTGATAGCTTTGGGTGACCACAATTTATGTGGTTAAATGTTGAAAATTCACCGTTTTTACAGCTTAACTCCCACCACGACTTCCCTGCGGGCATGTTTGACATGTCACTCGGGCAAATCAACCACGTTAGAAATTCTTTAGGTCGGCTGCTAGACTTATGTTTCGTTTCTGATCCTGATGGAATTACTCTTTCCAGAACTTTGCCCCTTTCTGACCCTGAGGATCCATATCATCCCACTCTTGAGCTTTCAATTGAAAACAACTCCTTAATTTACGTTAAGTCTACACTTAAATCTCATAAAGTTCGTTTCTTTCGTAAGGCTGACTTTATGAAATTAAATAAGTTAATTTCGGAATTTGATTGGTCTGATTTACTGGCATGCGATGATATAAACTTAGCATTACAAAAATTTTATTTCACTGTAAACTCATTTTTTGACGTTTGTGTGCCGTGGAAATATCCGTCCGCTTCAACGAATCCGCCTTGGTATACAAGGCATCTTATTAACTTAAAGAATAGTATGAGTAGACTTTTAAATAAACATAGATTATCTGGCTGTACAGTTAGTTCTTCTAGATACTTAGTAGCTCGGTCCAATTTCACCGTGCATAACGCAGAATGTTTTAGGAGTTATATTCGCCGCTGCCGGATTTTGAAAAACTTATCACTCCACATTTTCAACACCTATGTAGTTGAATAATAACTCCGTACCAGCATGGCTTCATGAAGCGCGGCTCCACCACTACCAACTTATTGGAGCTAACATATTTTATCACAGATGGCTTCCGGAATGGCTTACAAACAGACGTCAATTACACTTACTTCAGTAAAGCATTTGATTTTGTTAACCATTCGCTTCTTATAAGTAAACTCAGTCTTTTGGGATTCCCAACAGATTTTCTTATCTGGATTAGAAGTTATTCCAGCATGGTTAATAAAGCTATGGGAGTTTGTGGTTTTATTAAAATATAGTCAAAAGAATTTAATGGCCTGTACATAAATGAAACGTTATATATGTCGGGAAATGGTGGTCGTTTTCCTCTGGCATTTTGTATTTTACCACGCGCAGCGAGTCGCAAGGATCTTATTTCACGTCCCTTCACTTTTGAGGGCTCTTCTTGATTGCCTTCCCTCTTCTCTTCCTCCTTTTCATCATTGCGCCACGCTCAGCAGGGCTTTACTCTCCTTCCCCACCGCGCTCTCATTCGAATAAGCTTCTGTCTCATCATTCTCTCTTCATTTGCAATGCCCATTTATTTTCTCTTAGACTATACACATAACTCATAATCAATCAGTAAATAGTATTTGAAATTAAATCTAACCTATCTCCGACATATACATTCGTCCGTCCGATTCTTGAGTATGGATCGTGTGTCTGGAGTCCTCAATATGGAGTACACCAAGATTACATTAAATCTGTACAAAAAAAATTCCCTTTCTTTACTCTTAGGGGACTTAATTGGGATGCAAATCTTTACCTCCCCTCTTATAGTCGTAGGCTTTTACTAATCAACTTACCATCATTAACAAACCGTAGAACGATGCTAGGTGTCATGTTTCTATATAATTTTATTTATGGAAATATAGACAGCCAGCATTTACTAACACGGTTAAATTTTAACGTTCCTAGTAGAAGGACTAGAAACTTTCGTCCTCTACTCCTCAGCCATTGTTGTTCGACATATGCCCAACACGATCCGTTCAGGGTATTATGTTCGGACTACAATGGTCTCTACCACATCTTGTCACCTTGCTCTACTAATAATCTTAAATCGCTTATGTTAACCGCCTTATCTGTGCAACACTCTTCCTCGTGCAATCTTTCTCCTACTCTTCGCTTTAGCTATTTTGGATCTTTTCCCGCGATTCGAGCTGTACGTTACGCGGCAGCGTCCCTCGGTTGGTTGGACGGGAGGTGGGCTGTACGTATGCAGTGGGAACCGCGCAGAAAGGTGACAAATTTACTTTAGATAAATTCTCTTAATTCCCTTGTCTCAAAATTTTGGCATTGCACGTCTCGGTTTCGTTTTTTTTTTACATTTCTTTTTCACATTTTCACCTTTACGCCACAATGGAGTAATATGTTTTGATGGAATTTTATCATATGTTATTTTTTCTTTTTATTTTTTTTTCATACATTTTGAAGGAGAGAGAGGACTCACCGTGGAACGTAACGGTCCCGGGCGGGCAGTCGCGGCTGCGCTCAAATGTCATAGGAGAGAGCGGGAAACGAAGCGGCCCACGACAGCACAGCTGTGTTTAGAAAATGCAGAATCGAAGAAATGCATATTGAATGCCCAAAAGGATGAGCGCGGGGGTATCTGGATAAAGTCCGGTGACCTGTATAAGAACAATATGAATCGAAGGGCCAAACGAGGCAAAGAGGGGCAAAAAAGAGATCCTGCCAATGGAAATGCGACGGGAATTGGAGAAAGGGTTAATGGCGAGAACAGAGGAACGAAATATTAACAGCAGGAAGCGAGATTTGCAGGGTTTAATGGGCGCCTCAAGCGCTATATAAGGAGGGCCACTGGATTATGGCCGAGTCTTCTAGGGATGCTGAAAGACTTGGATCTGTGATCCGTGGCTCACGGACCCCCTGTGGGTAAGTCCGGCGGCTGTACGCGAGTCATCGAAAAAGGATAGGTCAAAGAGCAAGTGGGAAAAGGATCAAGGATCCGCGGTGGAACTGAAGCCCAAGGGTAAATCGAACCGGACACGACAGATATCCTGGTGTCATAGCAATAGTGACGGATCAGTCTGGCGTACGCCTTATCAATTCCTGACCGTTACGACCAGGTGTAATCCTGTAAAGCAAGGGGTAACCAGCTCGGAAACTCAAGCCCAACAATAAAACCAAACAGGGACATCCTGGTCAAGTCAAGAGACTCGTACGCACAGCGTATCATCTTAAGTTAAATGCGATAGGCCCTTCGTGCCCTGATCCGGCCGCCAGGCACCAAGAAGCGTATCCTGCTCGGCGTATGCCTGGGAGGTGAGCCTATTGATCTGCTTACACGGATTAGGTGCCGGCCACGGCGAAAGGGCATTCCCAGTGAGCCAAGGATATCAACGATCCACGGCGCCCACTGAAGCAAATCGGCGACAACGCGAATAATATCAACGAAAACAGGAGCAGCGACGACGACAGGAGTAGCGACGACGGCAGGAGCAGCGACGGCGACAGGAGCCACGACGACGACAGGAGCCGCGATCAGCAACGAGAGCAGCGACAGCAGCAGGCAAGGGGCAGCATAGGCCCCGCAACTGGAGCACGTGAGTCCAAACGGAGGGAACCGCCTACGAACCGGCGCCAGGCACCAAGACCACACGTCTTGCCAGTCGAAAGCTTTGGGGGGGGCGTGTGTATTGACACCAACCAGGAACAGAGCCCCTTCAACGACGGAAGGACGAGCGTTCGATGGCAGAGCCGAGCGGCAACATTTGGAGAGTCAGTGAGGATCCGGCAAAGGAATCAACTCCGGTGAGATTCACCCTTATGATACATTGTTAACAAGCTAGAAATAAAAAGGGATATTGTTAAACGAAGCACTCGATGTTATTTCTGGGATCGGGCAGTCACGTCACGTTTAATATTTAAGTTTTTAGTTTGGTTTTTTTTGGGCAGGAAAAGAAAAATTAAAAAAAAAAACTACTGAATTCGTTTTCCATTGGTGTGATAAACAATGACAACCTTTTAAAATTTTAAAATAACATTTACTTTTCAAGATACATGATTCTCCAAGTGTTTAAAGTCATGGCCCATTGCCTAAAAAATATAAATTAAAAAAAAAATTGATCCCCATCATTGCCCATCCCTTAAAAATTAAAAATTTAACAAAAAATATCATACCCATAATTTCCCATATCTTAAAACTTAAAAATTAAAAAAAAAACAAGAAAGGGAAGCTGATTTCGGGCGGAGCCGAAGTTGATATACCCTTGCAGTTGTACCATTTTCGATCGTTCAGTTATATGGCGGCTATTGGATATAGTTGGCCGATCCCTATAAAATTTGGAAATTCAGATAATTTTGCCCAAAATGGAATCTGTACCACGTCCCATCTTTCTAATTTAAAAAATTCCAAAGTTATGCCAATTCCGATCGTTCAGGTATATGGCAGCTGTTGGGCTAAGCAGCCAGATAGGCTAATTAGAATATTGATAATTTGTTCATCTGCAGCGGCATTTAATCTTCTCTTTTGTCTTCCAGATTCGCATGCACTTTGTTGTCATTTTTGTAGCGCTTTTGGAAGCTTTGGAAGAGCTTCTGCGCCAAAGCTGTTCTTTTTCTTGTTGTATTTTGGGAGTTGTTATTGACGGGCCGCTATTTGTTTTATTATGCGGAATTAGATTAATAAATTTAATATAAACAATTAAATCTCGTCTTTAATTCGGTCGCTATTAAAACGCTGATCGCTCAACAGCAGCTATAGGATATAGTCGGCTGATCCCGTTCCGACTTATATATCGCGCGGTTCCCACTGCATACGTACAGCCCACCTCCCGTCCAACCGACCGAGGGACGCTGCCGCATAACGTACGGCTCGAATCGCGGGGATAGATCCGAGAACGTTTAGGAGAAGAGTAGGGGTAAGATATTACGAGGAAGAGTGTTGCATAGATAAGGCGTTTAGTATAAAGGATTTAAGATTGTTAGTGGAGCAAAGTGGCAAGGTGTGGTAGAGACCATTGTAGTCCGAACATAATACCCTGAACGGATCGTGTTGGGCATATGTCGAATTACAATGGCTAAGGAGTAGAGGACGGAAGTTTCTAGTCCTTCTACTAGGAACGTTAAAATTTAAGCGTGTTAGTAAATGCTGACTGTCTACATTACCATATATAAGATTATATAGAAACATAACACCCAGCATCGTTCTACGATTTGTTAATGATGGTAAGTTGATTAATAAAAGTCTACTATGATAAGTGGGAAGGTGAAGATTTGCATCCCAATTAAGTCCCCTAAGGGCGAAAATCAGGAAGTTTTTTTGTACAGATTCAATGTGATCTCGGTGTACTCCATATTGAGGACTCCAGACACACGATCCATACTCAAGAATCGGACGAACCAATGATGTATATAACGTTTTTGTTATGTACGGGTCATTAAATTCTTTTGACCATCTTTTAATAAAGCCAAGCACACCCATAGCTTTATTAACCATGGTAGATATATGGTCGGTAAATTTAAGTTTCAAATCTAAAAGGACTCCCAGATCGTTAACCTGAGTTAATCGTTCTAAAGCGTTCCCATAGAGAAAGTACATAGCCTGGTGAGGACTAGTTCGATAAAAGGACATGAGTTTACATTTCGATCCATTAAGCTTTAGGTTATTTGCAAAACACCAATTTTGAAATTTATCCAAATCGGATTGAAGTCTAGATTGGGCACTAGTGAATTTATACTGAAGACAAAGCTTAACGTCATCAGCGTACATAAGTACGAGTGAATCAGTTAAGGCAAGGGGCAAGTCATTAATAAAAAGTGTAAAAAGTAAGGGTCCAAGATGGCTTCCTTGAGGCACCCCAGATGTGACGCGGACTAGACGCGAGGTAACATCTTTAAAGAAGACACGTTGGGTTCTTCCAGATAAGTAGCTCGAAATCCAGATAAGGAGGTCAGTTGGGAATCCCAAAAGACTGAGTTTACTTATAAGAAGCGAATGGTCGACAGAGTCAAATGCTTTACTGAAGTCAGTGTAAATGACATCTGTTTGTAAGCCATTCCGGAACCCATCCGTGATAAAAGATGTTAGCTCCAGTAAGTTGGTAGTGGTGGAGCGGCGCTTCATGAAGCCATGCTGGCATGGAGATATTATTGAACTACATAGGTGTTGCAAATGTGGAGTGATAAGTTTTTCAAAAAGCTTCGGAATTGCTGACAATTTAGAAATGCCCCTATAATTGGCAGCGTCGGATTTTTTCCCTTTTTTATGAAGAGGAATAATGTAAGATTCCTTCCACATAAGGGGAAAGATCGAAGTCTCCAGCGAAAGATTAAAGAGTTTAAGGAGCGGTTTGCACAGAGCCTCGGCGCAGTTCTTCAGAACACAGCCTGGGACTCCATCGGGGCCTGGCGAATACACGGGCTTGACTTTAAGAAGACCCAATAACACACCACTTTGATCAAAAGAAGGGCAAAATATAAGGTTGGCTGATTGGATATTATAAGTGTAAGGCTGACCTGTACTGGTGCTAGGTGAGTATGTTGTTTGAAAAAACTGTGCAAAGAGATCGGCCATTGCCTGATCAGTGTTCGCATATGAGTTCTCAAACATAAGCATAGGAGGAGAAGATACATGTTTGCGCTTAGTGTTTACAAAGTTATAAAACTGCTTCGGATCCTGAGTAAACTGAATCCGGCAGCGGCGTATATAACTCCTATAACATTCAGCGTTATGCACGGTGAAATATATATATATTCCGACTTTCTGAATTTACGCAGCCCCAGAATATTCATTGTTGTTGAGCGCCGAAATCATCTCCCAGCTTATGAGGCCACAACAGACATATTTGGGAGAAGGACAGCCACTAAAAAATACCGCGCTTGGATAGATTGTGATGGTGCCAGTGCGACCGGAATCAGCTCCTAATATCAAGGCAGAACAAGTCGTCGGTAATACGACGGCTTGGACACCGGAAGCTAACCGGGGGGAAGAATGTTGGCACCTAGTGCCAAGACCTACTACCCAATCAAGATGCATCATAAGCCAATATCCAACCTACTAACCCGGCACTAGTCGATGGCACCGGAAGCAGATTCAGCATTATCAGCGGGAAGGATGACCGACTAACCAAAGCAAGCAAAAACCAGCCAGCGAAGCCGAAATGCGTGTGGAAAGCAGTACATGAACAAAAAATCTGAGTCAGTAGATTCAGAGGTGGGTGACCCTGGCATTAACCTTAGTTTTAGCACGTCCATAACATTGACCTTTCTTAGATTTAATGATGTATAATTTAGTATCTTATATAAGAGTTGTTCTTCTGAAATAAAGACAGTTGCGAGATCAGAGTCAATAGTCTCGTTACTCAGTGCTGAAACTACGGCACTTAAAATTGACCTACTTCATGTGATCCTGTGTAAAACGATTCACAAATTAGGACTCTCTAAAACCTATCTACTTTGCGTGGCTCCCGTGTAAACGGACCAAAAGTAGATCCCGCGGCATACCAGTCTATTTCAAGCGTTTCTCCCGTGAAACGGACCACCAGTAGACCCCGCGTTACCTAACCTATTTCGAGTGTTGCTCCCGTGAAACGGACCGCCAGTAGGACCGGCCGATAAGGAATCAGCCGAACCACCATACCACCGGTACTTGAGGAAAACCAGCCCAGGGCTTCAAGCACCCCACATCAACTCCAGCCTGATCACAGCAAGCGGCTGGTAAACCCGAACAGTCCCTTGCAGAATCCAGGTAAATTTAGTCAGACTATTTACGGTCTTTGACTACGACTCCGGGACCTACCGCTACTTCCGCGAGTTCAAGTTTGACGTAGTTGCCGCATAACGCTCTACGGACGAACAATTGGTGACCTCGACGTGATTCTTTTCTAGAGAGTCACAACCTGAACACAAGCCGCAACGCAATTTAAGTCATCAAAAAAAACATCATTAAATACATACATAAAAAACAAAAAAAAAACATGAAAGGAAAGCTAACTTCGGGCGGAGCCGAAGTTGATATACCCTTGCAGTTCAGTCGCAGTCCACTAGGTGGCGCCACGCATCTGATATAATTAGATACATAGCGGATCGTATATAGTCGGCCGATCCTTGTGAAATTTGGCATATTGAATTATTTTGCCCAAAGAGTAATCTGTACCAAGTCCCATATTTCTAACTTAAAAAACTCCAAAGTTATGCCAATTCCGATCGTTCTATGACAGCTGTAGGATATAGTCGACCGATCCCGGCCGTTCCAACTTATATACTACCTTCAAGGAAAAAAAGGATGGGTGCAAAGTTTCAACTCGATAGCTTCAAAACTGAGAGACTAGTTTTCGTAGAAACCGACCGACAGGCAGACGGACAGACGGACATGCTCATATCGACTCAGGAGGTGATCCTGATCAAGAATATATACACTTTATAGGGACGGAGATGTCTCCTTCACTGCGACTCCTATACCCTCTGCAAGGGTATAAAAAAAGGGGATACATCGCAACCATGGGATCAGAATCAGACCCCGTTATCCAAATGCTCATTGATGAGTGAATTGAAAGCACCTAGCCATCCAAAGGCTAATAAAAAACTTCACTAAGGACTCCGCAGAGCGTAAACTTAAGGAAGGATACTTCGAGGAGAGACTCAGACAGCTCACTCACTCATGGACCCAGTTTAAAAAAAAAGGATGCCAAGCTCCATGGGCTAGCACTAAGTCCTGAGAATGAGTATTTCGCAAAGACCAAAGCGCTAGAAGAGCTTGTAAAAAAATATGCAATATTTTCGGATGGAATCCCATCAGTATCAGGCCCGTCACAAAGGTCCCGGAAAACAGGTGAAAATCTCGAGCCAAAGACACAATCATCTCGAGGAAATGAAGGAGAAGACCTTCGATTAACATCATTAAAACGAAGACATGAAGGACGATTAGACGACTTGGATGGAAGACTTTCTGTGCAACCGCACCGAAGGACGGGAAGTGTCCACACACGTCAGACAGCACATGAAGGAGATATGGAAGGAAATCATCACGGGATACCATGATGTCATCGACCTGGAACCAGCCATAAAAAATGATGGACACACCGATGACAGATTTCAGGTGGTACAATCGACTTCAGCATCAACACAAAAACCCGCGATCGCACCTCCGTTTGTAATATCACCAGTAGAAATTCCAAAGTTTGACGGAGACTACCGACATTGGCTACGATTCTACGAAATTTTTACGGAATGCATCCACGATCAAGACTACAGCGATACAGTAAAATTCCGTCACTTGGAGAATCATGTAACAGGTGAAGCACAAAACCTAATCGCAACGTCGATTGGCGGACAGACCATTTACCAGGATGCATGGCAACGACTAAAGAAATTCGCGATCCAACATTAAATTCGCGATCCAAGACCTTTTCGGACACCCCAGAACAAATGGATCAGCGGACCAGCTGCGCAGCCTACACGATACCGTGCTCCGAACGATCGCCACTCTCAACGAACTCAAGGTGTCAACAGACAACTGGGAGCCAATCTTGATACACATCATTGAGGAAAGACTGGACCCACACACGCTGCCATCTCTAGAACTAGCCGTCACCGATCCAACCAATCGACAATCTCTGAAGCAGGTGTTAGAAAACCTTAAGCGTCAGGTAACTAGTCAAGTAACAATGAGGAAAAATACGTCGGCTGTTCCACTTCGATCCAGTTCATCACGATTGGTATGTTCAGCTACAGCCCTGCTTACAGATAAGCCCACCGTTCTGTTACCAACCACCCAAGTGGCAATACATGGACCAGCCGGAACCCATCAGCAATGCCGCACACTCCTAGATTCTGGATCACAGATTAACATAATCTCCAGAAGGATGGCTGACACACTTGGACTACAATTGGAGCCATCAACCCTGAACATCGCTGCACTGGGAGGAACAACTAAAAGATCACGAAAAAGGGCTGTGGTGACCCTATCATCATTAACCATCGTCGTTTTACTACCGGAAATAATGCCCAATCAACCATCCCACCCTATTCAAGCGCCAAGAAATATTTCACCTCAGTTGCGCTTAGCCGATCCTGAATTTACGCAAACCCAGAATATTGATCTGTTGTTGGGCGCCGAAATCATCTCCCAGCTTATGAGGCCACAACAGACATATTTGGGAGAAGGACAGCCACTATTAAAAAATACCGCGCTTGGATGGATTGTGATGGGGCCAGTGCGACCGGAATCAGCTCCAAATATCAAGGCAGAACAAGTCGTCAGTAAAACGACGGCTTGGACACCGGAAGCTAACGAGCTACGACGAAGTTTGATTGCATGCATCGGCAAGGAGCAAATAGTAAAATCTGGAAGAGTACATAGTTACTCATTGCGGATCAACAAGAAGCTAACGAGCCACGACAAGATAAACAAGGAGAGCCGCAGACGGACCCCAATCCACAAGCCCTAGGTTGTCAATTCACAACTGAAGAGCACAGAGTGCAAGGGCCAGTAACCAAGGAAATTCAAGGAGTAGAAGTCACCTCCTATCTGGCATGGGTAACATGCATCTCCGAAAGGGAGCAAGAAGCAAGGTCAAGAGAGGACCAAGAGTCCTGTATGCGCACTGACCAACCAGAAAAATGTTGGCACCTAGTGCCAAGACCTACTACCCAATCAAGATGCATCAGCAGGTCACAATATACAAGCATCAGACCTACTAGCCTAATAATAATGTAACGATAAGCATAAGCCAATATCCAACCTACTAACCCGGCACTAGTCGATGGCACCGGAAGCAGATTCAGCATTATCAGCGGGAAGGATGACCGACTACCCAAAGCAAGCAAAAACCAGCCAGCGAAGCCGAAATGCGTGTGGAAAGCAGTACATGAACAAAAAATCTGAGTCAGTAGATTCAGAGGTGGGTGACCCTGGCATTAACCTTAGTTTTAGCACGTCCATAACACCTTTCTTAGATTTAATGATGTATAATTTAGTATCTTATATAAGAGTTATTCTTCTGAAATAAAGACAGTTGCGAGATCAGAGTCAATAGTCTCGTTACTCAGTGCTGAAACTACGGCACTTAAAATTGACCTACTTCATGTGATCCTGTGTAAAACGATTCACAAATTAGGACTCTCTAAAACCTATCTACTTTGCGTGGCTCCAGTGTAAACGGACCACAAGTAGATCCCGCGGCATACCAGTCTATTTCAAGCGTTTCTCCCGTGAAACGGACCACCAGTAGACCCCGCGTTACCTAACCTACTTCGAGTGTTGCTCCCGTAAAACGGACCGCCAGTAGGACCGGCTGATAAGGAATCAGCCGAACCACCATACCACCGGTACTTGAGAAAAACCACCCCAGGACTTCAAGCACACCAACTCCAGCCTGATCACAGAAAGCGTCTGGCCAACCCGAGCAGTCCCTTGCAGAATCCCGGTAAATTTAGTCAGACTATTTACGGTCTTAGACTACAACTCCGGGACCTACCGTTACTCCCGTGAGTTCAAGTTTGACGTAGTTGCCGCATAACGCTCTACGGACGAACATCAGGAGCAAGTGGGAAAGGGATCAAAGATCCGCGGCGGAACTGAAGGCCAAGGGTAAAACGAGTCGGGTTAGGTTATTCCCGGACACGACAGGTATCCTGGCTATAGCGACGGATCGGCCTGGCGTACGCCTTGTCGGTTCCTGACCAAAAAGACTAGGTGTGATCCTGTGAATCAAGGGATAGTCAGCTCGGGAACTCAAGCCCAACAGTGAAACCAAGCAGGGACACCCCGGGAAAGTCATTAGAATCCTGATCCAGGCGCTGGGGCGTATTCACAGCGTATTACCTGGAGTTAAAGGAGACGCGACGCCAAAACCTCTGGTCTGCCATAAATCCTGCGGGGCGTATGCACGTAGGTGTTTGGAGGTGAGTGACGAACGCGACCGGGGGTGTGTCCTGCGGGGTAGGTAGGCCCTTCGTGCCCTGATCCGGCCGCTAAGCAGCGAGAAGCATATCCTGCCCGGCGTATGCCTGGGAGGTGAGCCAATCGGTCTGTTAACACGGATTAGGTGCTGGCCACGGCGAAAGGGCATTCCCAGTGAGCCAAAGATACCAAAGGTCCACGGAACCCGCAAAGGAGAAGCAGCGACGGAAGAGCAGCAACAGAAGCGGCGACGACGAGAGAGCGGCGGCGACGGACGAGCAGCGGCAGCAGAAGATCAGCGCAGAAGACAACGGCAACAACACAAGCCCCGCAACCAGAGTCCGTAAGTCCGAACGAAGGAAACCGTGAGCCGTTTCGGTGCCAGGCACCAAGACCACACGACCTGCCGGGCGAAAGCTTTGGGAGGGCGTGTGTATTGGCACCAACCCGGAGCGGGGATCGGGATCGATAACTTAATAAAGGGGATTTGTATTAAACGAAGCATATCGTGTTATTTCTGGGCTCGGGCAATTACATCGAATCTATAAATTCGGTTGAACGTACCCCCAAACTCTGTGAGCTAGTCGCGGCATTTGTTGCGACTGGCCATGACTGACCACCGGGGCAACGGCTAGTTTCATCTCGGAACAACTAGCGGAGAACCCGGGAATAGCCGGTGTGCGGAGAAGAACTGGGAGACTTATAAAGTTGGCCAACGGGAGCCACACGGAGACAACAGTAAGCTTTGGCTACAAGAAAAAGGATTTTAATATGTTAGTGTTGCCAGGCATGGGAGACAGCGCGGGGCTTGTATGAGACTTCCTCGCAGAATTCGGAACAACAATAAACTGCGCAGGCCACCAAGCCGAGAAGAGAAAGATGGAGCGGATGCCTGAAGTATAGGCTGTCCATAGCCATAACTGTACCCTCGGAGGAATGAGACAGCGACCGGGGCAAAAGGGTTGTTCGAACATAACGCAGCAACTCCAGCCTGATCACAGAAAGCGTCTGGCCAACCCGAGCAGTCCCTTGCAGAATCCCGGTAAATTTAGTCAGACTATTTACGGTCTTAGACTACAACTCCGGGACCTACCGTTACTCCCGTGAGTTCAAGTTTGACGTAGTTGCCGCATAACGCTCTACGGACGAACATCAGGAGCAAGTGGGAAAGGGATCAAAGATCCGCGGCGGAACTGAAGGCCAAGGGTAAAACGAGTCGGGTTAGGTTATTCCCGGACACGACAGGTATCCTGGCTATAGCGACGGATCGGCCTGGCGTACGCCTTGTCGGTTCCTGACCAAAAAGACTAGGTGTGATCCTGTGAATCAAGGGATAGTCAGCTCGGGAACTCAAGCCCAACAGTGAAACCAAGCAGGGACACCCCGGGAAAGTCATTAGAATCCTGATCCAGGCGCTGGGGCGTATTCACAGCGTATTACCTGGAGTTAAAGGAGACGCGACGCCAAAACCTCTGGTCTGCCATAAATCCTGCGGGGCGTATGCACGTAGGTGTTTGGAGGTGAGTGACGAACGCGACCGGGGGTGTGTCCTGCGGGGTAGGTAGGCCCTTCGTGCCCTGATCCGGCCGCTAAGCAGCGAGAAGCATATCCTGCCCGGCGTATGCCTGGGAGGTGAGCCAATCGGTCTGTTAACACGGATTAGGTGCTGGCCACGGCGAAAGGGCATTCCCAGTGAGCCAAAGATACCAAAGGTCCACGGAACCCGCAAAGGAGAAGCAGCGACGGAAGAGCAGCAACAGAAGCGGCGACGACGAGAGAGCGGCGGCGACGGACGAGCAGCGGCAGCAGAAGATCAGCGCAGAAGACAACGGCAACAACACAAGCCCCGCAACCAGAGTCCGTAAGTCCGAACGAAGGAAACCGTGAGCCGTTTCGGTGCCAGGCACCAAGACCACACGACCTGCCGGGCGAAAGCTTTGGGAGGGCGTGTGTATTGGCACCAACCCGGAGCGGGGATCGGGATCGATAACTTAATAAAGGGGATTTGTATTAAACGAAGCATATCGTGTTATTTCTGGGCTCGGGCAATTACATCGAATCTATAAATTCGGTTGAACGTACCCCCAAACTCTGTGAGCTAGTCGCGGCATTTGTTGCGAGCAAAAGTTAACAAAAACAGTTCGTTACACCTGGCGCCCAAACTTCGTGATTGCTTTAGAGTCTAGGAGTAACACAGCTTCAAGATGGGGAAGAAAAATTGGATCTACGCGCTTCGCAAAGAGGAGTTGTGCGAAGTGTGCAGAGAGCTCGGTCTCGCAGCGGATGAAACCGTTGAGATCATGAGGGCACTTGTGGCAAGGTGGGCCGACGAGACGAAGAACGATGAAGTGATGGTGGTCGCGCGTGGATTCGAGGAGAAATACGCGCAGAAATCCACGCCGAGGCAGAGAGCGGTGAGCGAATCGGAAAAGCTCATTCAAAGTCTGGCAGTGCCAGAAATGAAGAGCATAAGGAGCATGGAGCCACAAGTGCGGAAGCCAGTCCCGGTACAGGTGGACTATGCGAAAGTGGCGAAACAAGTCTGAGAGTGGTCGTTCCGATTCGACGGAACAGGAGATCCTCTCGAGTTTGTGGACCGAACAGCATGGTCTGCCAAAAAATACGGGATGGATAAACACAACCCACGGGCGATGCCAGAACTACTCCAAGGCAGAGCGCAAAGATGGTTTTTAATGAACGATGAGGAGTGGCCCACATGGAAGGAGTTTTAAAGAAGCTTCGAGGCCTTTTTCCTGCCGAAAGGGTACTTTGAGAAACTGGCAGACCAGGTTCGGCAGCGGAAACAGCAACAAGGAGAACCGTTTAAAGAATATATGTTGGACCTTCGGACGCTAATAAAGCCTTTAGGAAAGTCCACGAAGGAGGTCATTGAAAGGTTAGTGGAGAACTGCATGCCGCGCATAAAAATGTTCATGAGGCCATACGCATGCGTATCGCTCGAGGAGGTGATGGTTCTAGCCGAGGAATTCAAGGAGCTGGCCTTGGAAGAAGAGGTTCTTAACAGGCAAGCCGCCACGGTAGACAGAGGGTGGCCAAAAGAAGAACGGCACCAGAAACCACCGGAGCAACAAAGCCCCCCGGTCAGGGATGGGGGCAGAGATGGTAGCCTGAGGAGCAACGCCATGTACCACAGCAACAGCAGCCGAGCCAGCAATGGACAGTCCCAAGGCAACAGCAGCCGAGTCAACCGATGCCGAGCAGCCGATGGGTAGCAAGCCACAGTCAAAGGCAGCCGAACCTGCAGTGGGCTGCGACGCCTAGAAAGGGACATATAGAAAACCCAGCGCAGGCATGCAACAGGTGCGGAGGCATGGACCATTGAGCCAGCAGGTGCAGGAACCCCAGAATTTTGTACTGCAGGATGTGCGGCGCAATAGGGGTGAGGAGCACAGAATGCTGCCAAAGAGCGTGAAACGCGCAGCGATCTCAGCCGTACCCAGGAAGGTAGAGATCGCGAGGTGCTGCCTCTCAGAACTAGTTGCTGGTCTATCAGGCGACAATCAGCAGTTGGCGGTGGTCGTCAAGGTCGGAGGCGCAGAAGTGAAGGCCATGACTGACACCGGGGCAACGGCTAGTTTCATCTCGGAACAACTAGCTTATAAAGTTGGCCAACGGGAGCCACACGGAGACAACAGTAAGCTTTGGCTACAAGAAAAAGGATTTTAATATGTTAGTGTTGCCAGGCATGGGAGACAGCGCGGGGCTTGTATGAGACTTCCTCGCAGAATTCGGAACAACAATAAACTGCGCAGGCCACCAAGCCGAGAAGAGAAAGATGGAGCGGATGCCTGAAGTATAGGCTGTCCATAGCCATAACTGTACCCTCGGAGGAATGAGACAGCGACCGGGGCAAAAGGGTTGTTCGAACATAACGCAGCATAGGATCACGATGAAGGACGACATCCCAATAAAGCAGAGGTATTATCCAAAAAACACCAAAATACAGGGGGAGATCAATGAAAAGGTACAAGAACTGCTGGAAAAGGGATGCATAGAGCCTTCAAGTAGCGCCTACAGCTCATCATGGTGAAGAGAAAGACGGGTCAATGGAGAATGTGCGTGGACTTCCGACCAATAAACGCAAATGCAGTAAAGGATGCGTACCCGATGCCACGGATAAAATTCATATTGGAACAATTGAGGGAGGCAAAATTTTTCAGCAGCCTCGACCTTAAGGACGGCTATTGGCAAATCCCACTGGAGGAAAGGAGTAGGAAATACACGGCCTTTACGGTACCAGGGAAAGGTCTGTTCCAGTGGAAGGTGATGCCGTTCGGGTTACACTCAGCCTCGGCAACGTTTCAAAGGGCCTTAGACCAGGTCATAGGTCCGGATATGGTTCCGCACGCATTTGCGTATCACGATGACGCCATCGTGATCGGACGCACAAGGGAGGAGCACATGGCGACTGTAGGTGGCAAACTTGAGGATAAAATCGGAAAAGTGCATTTTCTTTGGGGAAGAGCTATTATACCTGGGCCACCGGATAACGAGCCAGGGAATTGGCATGGATCCCGGAAAGGTTGCAGCGATTATGGAATTGGTGGTATCGGCGTTTCGTCCCAGACTTCGGAGGGGTCGCAAAACCTTTAAACGATCTCCTTCGGAAGGGAACAAAGTGGGAATGGACGGCGAAGACGGCCAAGAGGCATTTGAGAAGCTAAAGTCGCGGTTAGCAGAGGATCCAGCGCTGGCATGCCCGGATTTCTCGAAGAAATTTGTACTGCAAGCAGACGCCAGCGACTACGGCATGGGCGTAGTTCTGACGCAGGACACGAGCGAGTGGTCGCCTACGCCAGTCGAACGCTGATAGGCGCGGAGAAAAATTATTCAGCAACCGAGAAGGAGTTCCTAGCAATAATATGGGGAATTCGGCAGATGAGACCATACCTGGAAGGGTACCAGTTCGACGAGATCACGGATCACATGGCGCTAAAATGGTTGAACAATATAGAGAGCCCACTTGGAAGGATCGCGAGATTGGTCTTCGAGTTGCAACAATACGATTACATAATCAGCTATAGGAAAGGCAAGCTGAACGTAGTCGCGGATGCACTTTCCCGCTAGCCGATAGCAGAGAAGGGGAGGAGTGCCACAGCGATCGAAGACGCGGAATGCATTTGGATAGGCTCACTGAAAAAGAAGATGCAGGAAAACCCACAGAAATATCCAGAGTACGTTGAGAAGGCAGGCCTGATTAACCGACATGTTCCACACAGAGCCGGGAGCGAGGAAGTGGCATAGTGGAAACTATGTGTGCCGATGGACATGAGGCAACAGGTGCTGAAGGAGAACCACGACGTACCGACAGCGGGACATCTAGGCGGAAGGAAAACGATTGCGAAAGTAGCAGCACGGTACTTCTGGCCAGGGATGCAAAGGGACGTAAGGAACTATGTCAGGAAAGGTGAAACATGCATGCGGTATAAACCGAGCCAGATGCAGGCCGCAGGGAAAATGCTGACACAGATCCCAGAGAAGCCGTGGGCGACGGTATGTGCGGACTTCGTGGGACCGTTGCCGAGGTCCAAGCATGGAAACACCATGCTATTAGTGATGATCGATCGGTTTTTAAAATGGACAGAAATGGTCCCAATGCGGAAAGCCACAACGGAGACGCTGCAGAAGGCAATCCGCGAAAGGATCATCGCTAGATACGGGGTGCCAAAGTTGATGGTGACAGACAATGGTGTCCAGTTCACCAGTAGGAGCTTCAAAAAATTTCTCGAGGAGGTCGGAGTTCGTCATCAGTTTACCGCACCATACACGCCGCAGGAAAACCCTACGGTAAGGGCAAAGAGAACGGTTAAGACGATGATCGCCCAGTTTACAGGCAAGAACCAAAGGACATGGGACGAGCACTGGCCAAAATTAATGTTGGCGGTGAACTCGAGCGTGTCAGACTCCACGGGATACTTACCATGCTTCATCACCCAAGGCAGAGAGCCAAGAATGCCGAAATGAAGATCGGCGACACGGTGTGGGCAGAGGAGCACCATTTGTCAAAAGCAATCGAAGGTTTCGCGGCAAAACTAGCGCCGAGATACGACGGGCCGTACAGAGTGGTAATTTTCATTTCAGCGTCGGATGGGCCAGCGCGGCTGTGTTTAGAAAGTACGGCGGGGCCAGCGAAACCACCACGGCGGCGCGCACGGAAGAAGGAGAAAGAGGAATCACCGTGAAACGTAACGGTCCCGGGCGGGCCTCCGCGGCCGTGCTCGAATGTTATAAGAGACAGCGCCGACGGCGGGGAACGAACCGAGTCTTCTAGGGAAGCTGGAAGAGTTGAGTGAAAGACCCCACGTAGGTAAGTCTAACATTCAAGCGGAAAAGTTTCCTCCAAGGAAGTATAGGCTAGTATAGGGAAGTATAGGAGTATAGGCTGAAGGACCCCCCGTGGGTAAGTCCGACAGTCTCAAGTGCGGGATTTAAGTCTCAAATGCGAAGGATTTGCGATCAGTAGCTTAGGGACCCTCTGTGGGTAAGTCCGGCGGCGGTACGCGAATCAGTCAAACAGTAGAAGTCAGGAGCAAGTGGGAAAGGGATCAAGGATCCGCGGCGGAACTGAAGGCCAAGGGTAAAACGGGTCGGGTTAGGTTATTCCCGGACACTACAGGTATCCTGGCGATAACGACAGGCAAGCGAGCATGGCGGAGGAATTACCGTGGAGGAATCACCGTGGAACGTAACGGTCCCGGGTGGGCCTCCGCGGCCGCGCTCAAATGTTATAGGAGAGAGCGGGGACGGCGGGGAACGAAGCGGCCGCGACTGCGCAGCTGTGTTTAGAAGAAAGCAGAAAAGCATTTGGGAATGCCCAAAGGGGGGGAGCGCGGGGATATCTGGACGAAGTCCGATTGACCTGCACAATAACAATACGGATCGGAGGCCCAAGCGGGGAAAACAGGAGGTCAAATAAAGAAAGTCCGCCGATAGAAATGCGGCGGGAATTGGAGAAAGTTAACGGCGAGAGCAAAGGGGCAGGAAGCGAGATTTGCAAGGATTAACGGGCGCCTCTGGCACTTTATAATGAGAGCCCCTGGAGCAGATCGGGACCGAGTCTTCTAGGGAAGCTGGAAGAGTTGAGTTAAAGACCCCCCGTGGGTAAGTCTGACATTCAAGTGGGAATGTTTCCTTGGAAGAATTAGGAGTATAGGCTGAAGGACCCCCCGTGGGTAAGTCCGACAGTCTCAAGTGCGGGATTTAGAGCGAGTGCGCAAGGATCTGCGATCAGTAGCCTAAGGACTTCCTGTGGGTAAGTCCGGCGGCGGTACGCGAATCAGCCAAATAGTAGAAGTCAGGAGCAAGTGGGAAAAGGATCAAGGATCCACGGCGGAACTGAAGCCCAAGGGTAAAACGAGTCGGGTTGGGTTATTCCCTGACACGACAGGTATCCTGGCAATAGCGACGGATCGGCCTGGCGTACGCCTTGTCGGTTCCTGACCATTAAGACCAGGTGTGATCCTGTAAAGCAAGGGATAGCCAGCTCGGGAACTCAAGCCAAAATAATCTGATTTTACAAATTTTATAGGGATCGGCCAACTATATCCAATAGCCGCCATATAACTGAACGATCGAAAATGGTACAACTGCAAGGGTATATCAACTTCGGCTCCGCCCGAAGTTAGCTTTCCTTTCTTGTTTTTTTTTTTTAATTTTCAAGTTTTATGATATGGGCAATTATGGGCATGATTTTGTTTGTTAAATTTTTAGGTTTTAAGGGATGGGCAATGATGGGGATCAATTTTCTTTTTTAATTTGTATTTTTTAGGCAATGGGCCATGATTTTTAAGACTTGGAGACATGATTCTCTCTTGATTCTATCTTGAAAAGAAAATGTTTTTTTTAATTTTAAAAGATGGTTATTGTTTATCACACTAATGGAAAACGAATTCAGTAGTTTTTTTTTTGAAATTTTTCTTTTCCTGCCCAAAAAAAGACCAAACTAAAAACAAAAAGTTTTTTCAAAATTCTAAAAGATGACAATTTGTGGTTAATTGCGTTTATTTCGATATTGAAAAAAAAATTCAAAAAGTCGATTTTGAAAATTTTGAAAGTTTTTTTTAACTATGTTCAACCTTAAATAGTTTCAAAACGGTAGGTGGTCATTTGAAAATATTGATGGGCAATCGATTGCACCCTTTTTTCCAAACAAATATCATTTCACCCGAATTTAGCGGTTTGTCAGTCGTTTCGATGGTATAAGTGATCGAGCGCTCATTGTGGATCGTAGTTGCACGGTACTCGGCTGCTTGCTCTCCCATTGCATTCAGCTTGTAACGAACTGTTTTGCTTGTTTACGCTTGTAACAGATGCCGCTGCTAGCTCAAAGAGTTTGTCCTCGCTGACTCTCCAAATGTTGCCGCTCGGCTCTGCCATCGAACGCTCGTCCTCCCGTCGTTGCCCGGTCTCTGTTCCTGGTTGGTGTCAATACACACGCCACCCCCCCAAAGCTTTCGACTGGCAGGACGTGTGGTCTTGGTGCCTGGCGCCGGTTCGTCTAGCGGTTCCCTCAGTTTGAACTCACTGGCTTCAGCTGCGGGGCTCATATTGCTATGGGTGCTGTGGATCGTCGTTATCCTTGGCTTACTGGGTATGCTCTTTCGCTGTGGCCGGCCAATTGGCACACCTCCCAGGCATACGCCGGGCATAATACTCTTCCTTGGAGTCTGGCAGCCGGATCAGGGAACGAAGGGCCTTCTTACCCCTTAGGACACACCCCCGGTTGCGTTCAGGATCTAAGGCTGACCAGAGATACACTGTACGTACGCCCCAGCAAGCCTGGATCAGGAGTCTTACGACTTGACCGGGGTGTTCCTGGTTGGCTTTACCTGGTCTTCACGGTAAGGAATCGATAAGGCATACACCAGACCGATCCGTCGTTATTGCTCCGATACCAGGTTAACTGTCGTATCTCGGAATAAACCAACCCGACTCGATTTACCCTGGGCTTCAGTTTTGCCGCGGAGCCTTGATCCTTTCCCCACTTGGTCCTTGACTTATCCTTGTTCGATGACTCGCGTACAGCCGCCGGACTTACCCTTAGGGGGTCTTTGAGCCACGGATCAGAGATCCTTGCGCACTCGCTCTTAATCCCACACTTGAGACTGTCGGACTTACCCACGGGGGTCCTTCAGCCTATACTTCTAATTCATCCAAGGAAACTTTCCCACTTGAATGTCAGACTTACCCACGGGGGTCTTTCACTCAAAACTTTTAGCTTCCCTAGAAGACTCGACCATGATCCAATAGCTCTCCTTATATAGAGCCTGAGGCGCCCGTTAATGTACATCATGCTTCCTGCCGTTAATCCTTTAGTTCTCAGTTCCTCAGTGCCTCAGTTCTCTTTTCCGAATCCTTTCCCAAATTCCCGTCACATTTCCATTGGCGGGAATTCGGGAATTCCAATCCCTTTGTTGCCCCCCTTTTCCCCGTTTAGGCCTCCGATTTATATTGTTATTACGCAGGTCATCGGACTTCGCTCACATACCTCCGAGCTCTCCCCTTTGGCCGTTTTAAATGCATTTCTTCTTTCCTGCATTTTCTAGGGTCAGCAGCAGGAAACAAAAACAAACACAAAAAAAAATCTGATATTAGCTAATGCCAACTCTTTTCTTCTATATGAGTCGCAATCAACTTCTAAACTGGCATCAGATTAAAATTACTATTTAATGAGGTGTTAAAATCATTCGTTAATTTTTTGTTTTTTTTTGTATAAGCCCTTCTATCGCTTAGGCTCACAAACAAAATTTTGTTCCGAAATAAAATACTTTGAATTTTTAATTTTTTTTGTTCTTAAGTTCTTTAACCAAAAATATGTTCTTTTTGGAGCTTTGTATAGAGTCTGGATGAAAAATTCCACTTGCATTATTTTTGTGATGTAATTTTTTAAATTAGAATCCTATATTCTCTTATATCCAATTGCTTTTTGGATGTAGGTAAATGTTGGTTTGGCGCCAATTAAATTAATATATCGCTGTTTCAGTTGCTTCGCTGCTCTTCAGTAGTATTCCTCTGCTACCCTGTTGAGTTTACGATTACGTTGCGGAGTTCACTGTCCCTGTTGCCGCTGTGACTCAGCCGGTAAATAAAAGAAAGATAATTATGATGGCGATTGCCGGAGTTAAATCTTTATTGAGTGATACAGTGATACTCTTTGTTATACAGACTTAAACTGAAACTCTTTAAATCTAAGCTATGGTCGGTGGCCCGACTACGAATAACCGAGATTTTCTGACCATGCACTTCATGCATAATATAGTGCTCCACATCGGGAACCGAACGGCTGAAGGCCCGTCCCCTTAAAACGGCTATGTTGACTTAGCATAAGGCTAGACTTAAATATAAGTATTTCCGGCTGGTGCCTATTACATTGGGTTTGTTATAAGTGTTTTAATATTAACAATATTCATTTTATCATATGCTATTATATTTTGCCATTATATTAACTATTGCTAACTTATACACAAAACAATTCCCGCACCACCGCTTTTGCGCTTTATTTTATTATGTTAAAATTTTATATCAACTCTACTTATAAGGTCCTTGAAGGACTGCTCGAGCGCCAGCTAAGGACCATGGTCCTTCGTGAGGACTATATGCCCCCTCACCTAAGGATTGCTGCTAAAGCTTACATCGGTGTAAACGTAGACTTTTAGACTTCTCAGTTCGTGTCCCTGCAATTCATATTCGTCCCTTCTTCCTGGCAATATGTTCGATGAATGATTCAGATTATAACAAGTTTTTTATACGAATTGACGAATGAATTTAAAGTATAAGAAAAGGTTCTGCTTCGCTGCATGTCTGCATTAAGACTAATTATTCCTAAGCGCTCCGTTTTTCTCTAGCCGTTCGTCTCAGTCCAACCGTGGGATTTGCAGCGTCAACGCCTCGTGCCGTCGTTGCCAGTGCAGTGAAATTTGAGTCCGCTGGGCAGTGGGCGCTAACCCTTGCATTTCCGGTAGGCGATTCAGAAACTTCTTCCGGGGTCGGGTGCGGGCAGTTGCCTGGACCGATGATGAAGGTGCCGATGATGATGGGGGGAACGCTTAACTAGCGCGTGTTAACTTATATATTCCTTATCAGGATTACCTTCTGAGTTAATATAAGTATTTCCATCTGTCCGTCTGTCTGTTTCTTTGCGAACTTATCTCTCAGCTATAAAGCTATTACCTTTGAACTTTGCACACATTCTTTTTTCTTTTGCGCGCTGTATATTGCGCGAAACGGCCGGGATCGGCCCACTATATTTAATATCCATACATTTGATTGATCGAAAATCAATAAACACTGTGGTGTTTTTTAAAATAAAGTGTTGGAACTTTCTATAGACTTACAATGACTTACATATATGTATCGAATTTATGGATTATAAAAATCGAATTTATTGAATATAAAAAAGTGATGGCACTTGCGATTAATTCGATTTTAAATATTGATCCTAGGATGATTAGGATTTGTTTTACATTTTAATTAGTAGAGAGTTATAAATTAGTTTTTGCATTAAAAAAAGTTTTTACATAAAAAGTCAATTTCGACAAAAACAGCAGTTAAGGCAGTATTACGAAAACAGGGCGTCGATCGAGATATGCTTCACTGAACTCGATTTCAATACTGATATTATTCCAAACATTTCATAAACATCCAAAAAATTACACTGTGCGACACAAAAAAAAAAACGAAATACACTTGGGAAACGAGATAGTGTAGGTTGTTAATCTGGTCGAAGAGAACTCAAAAATATTTTTTTTATATTTTTGGAACCCTCCAATTTTTTTTTATTTAAAAAAAACCGTTTTTCGGGACTTTTTTGCGCTTAAAAATTCCTAAACGCGTTTTTTTCAACCGATTTCAAAATTTTCGGTGTTTTTTAATAGTTAAATGTTGTAGCTTTTGAAAAAAAAATATATCTTCGATTTTGTTGAACAAAAAGGACAAAATTTTTACACCTGAAACTAAAGTTTTCGACTTTTATTCGTGTTTTTCGGATTTTGATGCCAGTTTTTCGATACAACTTACAAAAATTCTGTCATTTTTGCCATATATCAATGTTTTCTCATTAATTCTGAATAAAAAGAGACAATTTTCATCAAAAAATTATGAAAATTGGTAAAGTTAAAACGCTTTTCCCAAAAAAAGTCAATTCAACTTAGCGAGCGCTCCGGAGTAACAATGTGTATAAGAATAAGAGTATATTCCTTTCTTCTGAAAAAAATTCTGTCATTTATGCCACATATCAATATTGTCTCATTAATACTGAATAAAACGAGATAAAACGAGATTAAAACATAATAAAAATTGTTGAAGTTATAACGCTTTTCTCAAAAAAGTCAACTAAACCATGCGAGCACTATAAGAAGAAGAGCATATTTCTTTCTAATAGAAACTGTTACTCCGGAGCTCTCGCAAGTTTGACATGAATAACAGCATTTTCGCAAGTTGTTTTCCAAATTAAGTCCTCTAAGATCGAAAGTCAGGAAGTTTTTTTGTACAGATTCTATGTGATATCGGTGTACTCCATATTGAGGACTCCAGACACACGATCCATACTCAAGAATCGGACGGACGAATGTATATGTCGGAGATAGGTTAGATTTAATTTCAAATACTATTTACTGATTGATTATGAGTTATGTGTATAGTCTAAGAGAAAATAAATGGGCATTGCAAATGAAGAGAGAATGATGAGACAGAAGCTTATTCGAATGAGAGCGCGGTGGGGAAGGAGAGTAAAGCCCTGCTGAGCGTGGCGCAATGATGAAAAGGAGGAAGAGAAGAGGGAAGGCAATCAAGAAGAGCCCTCAAAAGTGAAGGGACGTGAAATAAGATCCTTGCGACTCGCTGCGCGTGGTAAAATACAAAATGCCAGAGGAAAACGACCACCATTTCCCGACATATATAACGTTTCATTAATGTACAGGCCATTAAATTCTTTTGACTATATTTTAATAAAACCACAAACTCCCATAGCTTTATTAACCATGCTGGAATAACTTCTAATCCAGATAAGAAAATCTGTTGGGAATCCCAAAAGACTGAGTTTACTTATAAGAAGCGAATGGTTAACAAAATCAAATGCTTTACTGAAGTAAGTGTAATTGACGTCTGTTTGTAAGCCATTCCGGAAGCCATCTGTGATAAAATATGTTAGCTCCAATAAGTTGGTAGTGGTGGAGCCGCGCTTCATGAAGCCATGCTGGTATGGAGTTATTATTCAACTACATAGGTGTTGAAAATGTGGAGTGATAAGTTTTTCAAAATCCGGCAGCGGCGAATATAACTCCTAAAACATTCTGCGTTATGCACGGTGAAATTGGACCGAGCTACTAAGTATCTAGAAGAACTAACTGTACAGCCAGATAATCTATGTTTATTCAAAAGTCTACTCATACTATTCTTTAAGTTAATAGGATGCCTTGTATACCAAGGCGGATTCGTTGAAGCGGACGGATATTTCCACGGCACACAAACGTCAAAAAATGAGTTTACAGTGAAATAAAATTTTTGTAATGCTAAGTTTATATCATCGCATGCCAGTAAATCAGACCAATCAAATTCCGAAATTAACTTATTTAATTTCATAAAGTCAGCCTTACGAAAGAAACGAACTTTATGAGATTTAAGTGTAGACTTAACGTAAATTAAGGAGTTGTTTTCAATTGAAAGCTCAAGAGTGGGATGATATGGATCCTCAGGGTCAGAAAGGGGCAAAGTTCTGGAAAGAGTAATTCCATCAGGATCAGAAACGAAACATAAGTCTAGCAGCCGACCTAAAGAATTTCTAACGTGGTTGATTTGCCCGAGTGACATGTCAAACATGCCCGCAGGGAAGTCGTGGTGGGAGTTAAGCTGTAAAAACGGTGAATTTTCAACATTTAACCACATAAATTGTGGTCACCCAAAGCTATCAGCTGGTCACCATCAAACAGACGATCGAAAACCAAACGAATAGCGGACAAATGTTGCCAGTATGTTGGCGGTTTGGACGAAGGTGGTATGTAAGAACAGGTCACCTTAAATTATATACAATTTTTTTTTTGACCCAAGGCGGCACATTTTGGGTTGTGACGCTAAATGTATTATTTCATTAATTTTAATGAGTGCATTAAAATTGGTAATAATTGCGATTAACATTCCTTTCCCAGGACAAACAAACACTGCGGCGGCTAGTCAGTGACATTAACCGCGAGTGAAAATGTTGAATTATCACTCAATAAAAAGATAACCACTGTGGCAGATAATTGCGATCGTCAAAGAAATAACTTTATTAGGCTTACGCAAAAACGGAAGAATACGAACATACGGCGTGCACAGCCAGAATATAAAGATCGCCAAAAGAAAACCCCAAAAAACATTAACCACCCAATTAAAAAAAAGGAAAATTCCGCACTAAATAAATAAAATCAAATAAAAATCTAAAAATAAATTTTTCCTTTCACCAAATGTCACGTAACTAATATCTTTTTTCTTTTATAAATGATCTCAGCATACCGGAATAAACGCCTTACAATCAACATACCGACGGTAATTGAACCGTTTTTTAAATTATTTTTAATATGCAATGCAATACGCAGCTTATATTTAAATTTTTTATGAAAAACCTGTAATAAAAACCTCAAACCACAACCACAAGTTCAGCTAATTGATCCTGAGTGGGTATAGAATTTTTTTCTCGCACAAAATACCGTAAGCCTCTATCGCTCTAACCTTTTTTGCACCTTTGAAATACACCTTGACAAGGAAGTCTGATCCTCCTATCAATCCACACTCCTTTTTATGTGTTATCTTTTATATCTCACAGATAAATATAAAATAAATAACAATGGAGGAGATCAAGGAAACCCTGAGTAAATTCGACGCAAACATTAATGTCCTGCTCAAGCATAACAAATTAAAAGGAATGGCAACCTTGAAAGAATTGCACATGTTTGAAGGGGAATGCGGGAAGTGTGTGTCCTGGACCAACCGGGCACAGGCCATCCTTAGCGATGACGAGATCGTTATAGGCAAACCCTTGTATCGCTCCATAGTTTTGCACATTAGGCAAATAATCCGGGGCGAAGCTGATCTGGCGCTGTGTGCATGCAGCGTTCCAGACGATTACATTGGCATTACAATATGCCGATAAAAAAATGTTCGTACCTTAGAGTACGAACTGAATCAGTTGACTCAAGGTTCAAAAACCCTGGAGGAATTATACATAGAGGTAAACAGTCACTTTTCTCTGGTATTGAACAAGTTGAGGAAGGTGATCGCAATCCCGACGTGGCCAGGGCCCTAATTGAAACGTTTAGGGACAAAGCTTCGGACGTATCGTCAGAGGGCTTAACGTCGACGCCTCGAAACTTCTAATAGTCCGTGGTCCGAAAAGCCTACCTGAAGCTTACTCATTTTGCTTAGATTTGCAGAATGTATCTTTTAGGGTTGACACGGGCCGCCCTGGTCCCGTAAGTCGTTCCTCTTAACCATATCATTATGGGCAATTTGTCACCATATCTGTCAATGACTAGTAGCGTACCATACAGGGAGTATAGTACAAAGGAGGGGGCTAAACTGCAATTTCTCATAGATACCGGCGCGAATAGTAAATTTATCAGTCCCAAAATTGCTGGCGGTAGCATCCCTGTCCCCACTCCTTTTTCTACCCAAACTGCTCAGGCCAATTTTTTTAATCCTCGGGTATCCTCTTTTATAACGATCTATGTACTCTCTTAGGCTTAGAAACTTTCGACGGAATACTGGTACCCTCAAAGAAAAGAATGCCCACATAAACAGAGACTTAACCTCCTCATCCTAGCTCCCGGAATCAAGTTGCCTTTTTTATCAAAGTTGTGAACATTCCCAGTCTATCAAGGACGCGTTGGATATAGATATATATAGAGTCATACATATTCCAACCAGTTTTAATGGGCGAAGCTGTGAACAAGACCGTTAGTGCTGAGATCCGCACCAAAATTCAAGACCTGTACCAGTACCTACACGTAGTACCTATACTAGTACAGATACAACATCTCTGTCCACTCGATAACTAATAAAAAACCCATGGATATATTTTAAAATCGCTCTTCTAGGATTAACTACCAGCAGTTAAGCAATTTTAAAGATGAGATTTAAGGAGACGTGAGAGGGTTGATTAAATACAAACAGGATTTAACTAGTCTCAGCCGATACAAAAAGCGTAGGGAACCTCTAAACTACGAAAGGGACGACAAGATGTATGTCATACACAAGCAAATAAATACTAAGGAAAACAAAAGGTTTAAGGACAAAGAAGTGTTAGAAGAGGGAAAGTTAACGGTAATAAAAAGGTCGGGAAAAGCTTTTCATAAATCAGATTTGAGGAATTAAAGTGCATGGGACAAAATATGTTTTACAAGGCTTGGTTTCACAAAAACACTAGGCAAAAGAACTATGTACACCTAGCTTTTTATCAGTGAGAAAAATTCACACATGTAAAGATTTAATTCACACATTTTAAGCAGCAAAAAAAAAACCTTTGCTTCTTAAGCTTGGACTCTGAACGGCCGGGATCGGTCGACTATATCCTATAGCTGCCATATAACTGATTGATCGGAAATGCCATAACTTTGATGTTTTTTAAGTTAGAGAGTTGGGATGTGCCTTTCCACACATGATATATTTGATCAAAATATCTTATGTACAAAATTTCATAGGGATCGGCCGACTATATCCTATAGCTGTCATAGAACGATCGAAATTGGCATAACTTTGGTGTTTTTTAAGTTAGAAAGATGGGATTTGGTACAGATTCTATTTTGGGAAAAAAAATCTGATTTGTCGAATCTCATAAGGATCGGCCGACTATATCCTAAAGCTGCCATATAACTGATTGATCGGAAATGCTATAACTTCGTTGTTTTTCAAGCTAGAAGGATGGGAGTTTCAATGGATTCCTCTTATAGCAAAATAATTTGATTTGCCAAATTTCATAAGGATCGGTTAACTATATACGATCCGCTATATATCTAATAATATAAGATGCGTGGCGCCACCTAGCAGCCTGCGACTCAACTGTGTTTTTTTTTAGCGCACTGCGTTTTCATACAATTTGGTTATTAGCTTTCCATAAACAATCGATGTTTATTTCGATTCACAAAAAAAATAATAAACAAATTGCAATTTATAGATGCGTATCGCTTCGCGTGTGCAGTGATATAATAGGGAAAATAATAATTTGATTAATTTTTCTTCCAAACATAGCTCTGCTCTGCTTCTTCATCTCTTACAGTGTCGCTTCTATTCTATTGCTTCTACTTTCGCTCAATGGAGAATCTTATCTCTTTTTCTTTGAATCTTTCTAACTTAAACTAACTGCTCTCTTTAATCTCCCCCTTTCGTTTCCCTGGTACAGTGGTTCAAGGTTCATCAATATTATTAATAAATTAATTATTGTACTTTAATAATTTTTGATAAATTAATATTTAAAATTTTTAAAAATTATGGAATTTAAATTGGTTTGTGTGTTGAAGTCTTGTAATAAGACAACCTCGTCTTCCCAGCCTACTATCCACTGCTGGCTCTGTGAAAACGTTTTACACGCTAAGTGTGCCGGGTTCACGGCCTCAGTTTCGGATGCAATCTCACGTAGGTCCGGTCTCCACTTTTGCTGTAACGGTTGTCGTGCTGTTCAGGACGAAATGAGATCGTTCATGAGCCAGACTAAAAGCGGATTTAAGGAGTTGATTAGTGGTTTTTGTAAAATCAATGACCAACTCTGCGCGCTCGATACACAGTTTAGTAGTCTTCAACTACTAAATGAGTCTCCAAAGCGTAAAAAATCGTCTTTTAGTGATGAGCTTGTGGTAAATAATCATTAGCCGGCTCAGCCGACAACTATGCAGCCGCTTATATCTCTGGCCACCCTAAGGGCCGGACCTGAGAAAAATTCTGCTTCCGAATATCTCAGAATTAATGAGCAATTGTCCGATATGTCCTCTGTGGCATCGCTTCAAGTGATCCCAGACCCAATAATTCAAACCAAACAAGTCACCAAACAAGGTAATCAACCGTCCGGACCCCCGGTACTTACTGATGTCGAAGTATTAGTTATGGCAGCACCAAAACCATTGCAGGTGATCCCACCATCGAAACACATTTGTGTTTCCCGGCTTGCCTCTGATACTTCTGAGATTGATATCTCGGCTTACATCAAAGCCAAAACAAAAGCCGTCAGCGGTGGATATTAAAAAATGTAAGTATTCATACACCAGGCACACGTCAATTTTCAAAATACGTGTGCCCTTGCAGATGTTCAAGCCAGCTTCAAGCCTGATTTGTTCCGCCAGATTTTGTCCAAAGAAAATTTTCTGCCAAAAATATCAGCCAAGTACGAAAACAAAAAATGACCAAACCTTTGGGTGTGAAACTCCCACATGTTACGGCCACTGACCAACCTTCCACTTCATCTTCCTTAGTTTTAAAAAACTAATGTCTTCTCTAACACTCACCTATCAGAATACAAGAGGGTTACGTAGTAAACTTCCCAAACTGTATTCTGATAGTTCTTTCTTTGCATCTCAAATTATTGTATTTACAGAAACTTGGTTAAAGCCGGAGATCTTAAGCTCCGAAATTTTTCCTAGTAGGTACACCACTTTCAGATGTGATAGAACTCTGCGAAGGGGAGGAGGAGTGTTAATAACTGTAGACTCCAAACTCGCTTCTGAAGAGATAAAATCACAAGAGTTTGGTGACATTGAATTCCTTTGCATCAAAATCACTTTGTCCGATCAATCTTTGTATGTTACCTGTTCTTACATACCACCTTCGTCCGAACCGCCAACATACTGGCAACATTTGTCCGCTATTCGTTTGTTTTTCGATCGTCAGTCTGATGGTGACCAGCTGATAGCTCTAGGTGACTTTAATATCCCAGAACTTATATGGCCAATGTTGAAAAATAACCGTCTTTACAGCTTAACTCCCACCACGACTTCCCTGTGGGCATAAGTTAATTTCGGAATTTGATTGGTCTGATTTACTGGCATGCGATGAAATAAACTTAGCATTACAAAAATTTTATTTCACTGTAAACTCATTTTTTGACGTTTGTGTGCCGTGGAAATATCCGTCCGCTTCAACGAATCCGCCTTGGTATACAAGGCACCTTATTAATTTAAAGAAAAGTATGAGTAAACTTTTGAACAAACATAGATTATCTGGCTGTACAGTTAGTTATTCAAGATACTTAGTAGCTCGGTCCAATTTTACAGTGCATAACGCAGAATGTTATAGGAGTTATATTCGCCGCTGCAAGATTCAGTTTACCCAGGATGCAGTTTAACTTTGTTAACACTAAGCGTAAAAATGTATCTTTCCCCCCACTGCTTACGTTTGAGAACTCTTATGCGAACACTGATCAGGCAATGGCCGATCTCTTTGCACAGTTTTTTTTAAACTACGTATTCACCTAGAAGTAGTTCAGCTCAGCCTAGCACTTATAATATCCAATGAGCCAACTTTATATTTTGCCCATCTTTCCATCAAAGTGGTGTGTTATCGGATCTTCTTAAGGTCAAGCCCGTGTATTCGCCAGGCCCTGATAAAGTACCAGGCTGTGTTCTGAAGTACTGCGCCGAGGCTCTGTGCAAACCGCTTGTAAAACTCTGTTCGTCCATAGAGCGTTATGCCGCAACGACGTCAAACTTGAACTCGCGGGAGTAGCGGTAGGTCCCGGAGTCGTAGCCAAAGCACGTAAACAGTCTGACTAAGTTTTCCTCGATTCTGCAAGGACTGCTCGGGTTGACCAGGCGCTTGCTGTGATCAGGCTGGAGTTGATGTGGGGTGCTTGAAGTCCTGGGCTGGTTTTCCTCAAGTACCGGTGGTCGGGTGGTTCGTCTCCGTTTTCACAGGAGCCACTCGAAGTAGATTCGATGATTAAAGTTCTACTGGTGGTCCGTTTACACTGGAGCCACGCGAAGTAGATAGCTTTCAGAGAGTCCTACTTGTAAACCGTTTTACACAGGATCACTCGAAGTAGGTTGATTTTAAGTGCCGTGGTTCAGACACTGAGAAACGAGACGATTGACTCTGATTTCGGAACTATCTTTATTTTAAAAGAACAACTCTTATATAAGATGCTAAATTAACAGGCTAATGTTATGGACGTGCTAAAACTTATGCTAATGCCAGGGTCACCCACCTCTGAGTCTGCTGACTCAGATTGTTTGTTCATGTACTGCTTGCACACGCATTTCGGTTTGGCTGGCTGGTTTTTGCTTGCATCGGTCAGTCGGTCATTCTTCCCGCTGATATGCTGATTCTGCTTCTGGCGCCATCTACTAGTGCTGGGTTAATAGGTTGGATATAGTTTTATGCTTATTACTAATTATTTATAGGTGAGAAAGTCGGTTAGTGGGATTGTATATTGCGACATGCTGATGAATATTGATTGGATCAAATTACTAAGTGTGCATATAGGGTAGTAGGTCTTGGCACTAAGTGCCCATTCTCCCCCCCCCCACCCCCCCC